>JAPWTK010001215.1:0-72416 GCA_029963805.1 Aromia moschata
AACTCCACGAACTACAATCTGACTTAGGTCTCAAAATCAATAATGTGTTTAGGTCTCAAAGTCAGTAACTTTGTCACGAAATTTAGTAGAAGTGATGAAATATCATTTGGTGGATGAACACTAAATGTCAATTGTTTAGACAAAACTAAAAATCAAAGATCATCAAACTCACCTAGTTGTTAATATTCGGTTCCTCTCATTTAGGTGCGCTACTGATTGCAGAAATTAGACCCAAACCAATTCAAATACTCATTTTAACGGTATATTAAAGTTAACAGAACATGGAAGTTATGTAACTCTTTTTTAAATAAAATCTAAGTTGTTTCGTGCATTTTAAAAAGTGTTCCGAAAAAAACAAGTTGAGTTGGAAACGGCAAACCAAGAGCGAAGAGGCTGTAGTGCAACTGTTTTAGTAGAAAACAAAATTAAGACGCACTCAAATTAAGACGCAATTCAACTCCACGAACTACAATCTGATTTAGGTCTCAAAGTCAGTAACTTTGTCACGAAATTTAGTATAAGTGATGAAATATCATTTGGTGGATGAACACTAAATGTCAATTGTTTAGACAAAACTAAAATCAAAGATCAACAAACTCGCCTAGTTGTTAATATTCGGTTCCCCTCATTTAGGTGCGCCACTGATTGCAGAAATTAGACCCAAACCAATTCAAATACTCATTTTAACAGTATATTAAATTTAACAGAACATGGAAGTTATGTAACTCTTTTTTAAATAAAATCTAAGTTGTTTCCTGCATTTGAAGGTGTTCCGAAAAACAAGTTGAGCTGGAAACGGCAAAGCAAGCGCGAAGAGGCTGTAGTGGAGCTATTTTAGTAGAAAATATAATTAAGACGCACTCAAATTAAGACGCAATTACAACTCCACGAAATACGAATTTCCGGCACGGGGAGAGAGCCATTGTTGCCTTCCATTCGGCAGCTGAGATACAGCCGCCCCTCGCCGCTAATCAACGGGAGATTGCGTTACCTGCCTGATTTATCGGACAATCTGCGGTGAGTAATCGTCAATAAATCACCGGGACCAAAGTCTGCAGCGGAAAATTGTTTAGCGCGGCGTTCATGACTTCGCACGCACCTGAGTACAGCGAATATACGAGGCGATTATAAAATAGGTGGTCGACATAAAAGTAACGTCTATCCTGCAGTTGTCGTTTCGATTAGTTAGATAATATCGTTGTTATTCAAATAGTCCAGTAGGCAGGGGAGCTAAAATCATCAAAAAGTGTTCTTGAAACATATAGGGCTATTGACGGGTTCCTACATATGTATTTTTGCGTAGAACACAATGCGCGGGCTCAGTAGAGCTGAAACCATCTGAAAAACCGGCTGAAACTTTTTGAGATTTTGAAAAATATTAATTTGGGCCAGTTTTATAACGTTTTCTACGCAATTACCTTTTTTGATGCGACGTATATATTGTTTTAGCGTTCCCGCTTCGAAATTCTCTGAATTGTGACTATAATATCTTGACGCCCATTTTTTTTTAATACGCGACTCATTGATTTAATGAGCGTACTTTCAAGATTTATATATAGAATATAAATAGAATATATACGGAAAAATTTCCATTACATTAAATAAAAAAATCGTATCACTACCTTAAACTATTATTTTTTAAATACTACTACTACCTACGGTGAATTTTTTTTTATTAATATTGGAGAATTTAACCGTGGTCAACTTCAAGATTAAGATGGGGAATTCACAGAACAGTCAATAGTAGAAAATAATGAGAGATCGCAGGTCAGAAAATTTTTAAAAGAATAAAGGTATAAAGGTAGGTAGGTAATTTATACTTTTAAATTTTTTCTGACCTGCGATCTCTCATTATTTTCTACTATTGACTGTTCTGTGAATTCCCCAATCTAATCTTGAAGTACACCTACACTTACAACTACTATTTGCCTCAATTATCAATATATGTACAGGGTGAGCCACGTAACTTCCTCACCCCCTTTATTTCTTTAACTACTGAGATTTTTCAAAAATTAAAAAGTTGTGGCCTATATAATTTTTTCCGTAGATTTCAAATATATCATTGAAAATTAAATAGAAACTAATTTATACGGAGTGCGCAAAAAAGTTTGATTTTTTTAAATGGAACACCCTATATATTTTTTTATTTGAATTGGTCATGTTTTGACAATTTCAAAAAATGTCTATAACTTGTGTCTTCTATCCAATAACAAAAAAGTTATTCATAAAATACCGTGAATATTTTAAATTTTAAAGATTAATTTGTGCTGTCAATGTAGGCCATGAAATAAATAAAACAAAAACATTTGACACCTCTAATAATAAATCTTATAATTGTCAGAATAATTGTATGCAGTTTATATGTGTTTATAATGGGTTATTCTTGGGAAGAAAAGTGTGATATGTATAATTTATATATATCTAATGGAAAGAATGCTAAGGCTTCATTAAGAGAGTATCAAAGAAAGTTTCCATTAAGAAGGCAACCAGAAAGAGGAATTTTCAAATATACTGAGACGGTGTTTAGAAATACTCGATCTTTCCTAAATGAAAAAAGAAACAGAAGGAAGCCAGTTGCGACAGAAGAATTGGAATTAAATATGTTACTTTATTTTGTAGAAAATCCAAGTAAGTCTATAAGAAATTGTTGCAGAGAATTAAATGTAACATATGGGACGACACGCAGAATATTAAAAAAACATAAGTATAGAGCGTTCAGTCAATTGCCTGTTCAAAAATTATTGCCTCTTGATTGTGATTCGCGTCTTAATTTTTGTGAAACAATTCTGGGCAGATACAACTTGAACAATCCTAATATATTCAGAAATATTTTGTGGACTGATGAATCTTCATTCACAACTTCAGGTTGTTTCAACAGGAAAAATACACACTATTGGGCCTCTGAAAATCCTAACACATATCAAGAAATTCAATTTCAGGGCAGGCAATCAATAAACGTTTGGTGTGGAATTCTCAACAATAAGATAATAGGCCCAATATTTTTTAATGGCAGCCTCACTGGTGTCAGATATTTAAGTTTTCTGAGGAATAGTATCGCTAATCTCTTAGATGATATTCCCCTCCATGAAGTAAGAGATATAATTTGGCAACAAGATGGTGCTCCCTGCCATAATATTATTGGAGTGAGACAATTTTTGAACGAGAACTATAGGGATTGGATTGGGAAGCACGGAACAATTGCATGGCCTCCAAGAAGTCCAGATTTGTCTCCCCTGGATACATTTCTATGGGGACATCTAAAAAACAAAGTTTACTCGTTTCCAAATTTGACGTTGGATATGATACAAAATATGATCTCAGAAGAAATAGAATTTTTAAATAATAATAACAATATTTTAAATAGCGTATTAAATAATATAATAAAGAGATATAATCTATGTATACATCAAAATGGGGGCCACATTGAACATTTACTTTAAATTAATTCATATTACATTGTATTAGCTTGTTTGTTAATTTAGTATAGCCAATTTGTAAATTCGATTTTTCATTTGATATAATGTGCCTCATTATGTTAAGCAAATACATTTCTTTGTTCAAATTATTTTTTATTTATTTTGAAAATTATTCTCACAATTATAAGATATGTCATTAGAAGTGCCAAACATTTTTGTTTTATTTATTTCATGGCATACATTGATAGCACAAATTAACCTTTAAATTTTAAATTATTCACGGTATTTTATGAATAACTTTTTTGTTATTGGATAGAAGACACAAGTTATAGACATTTTTGAAATTGTCAAAACATGACCAATTCAAATATACAAAAATATATAGGGTGTTCCATTATAAAAAATCAAACTTTTTTTGCGGAACCTGTATAAATTAGTTTCTATTTAATTTTCAATGACATATTTGAAATCTACTGAAAAAAATATGTAAGCTACAATTTTTAATTTTTGAAAAATCTCAGTAGTGTAATGAAATAAGGGGGTGAGGAAGTTACGTGGCTCATCCTGTACGTTTCATTAAATGACCTACTGGACCATTTTCACAAGACAGGCTTCCTAGCCTAGCGTGATTTTAGACAGGTAGGCCATTTTCCCATTTGTATACATTGTTAATATACCTAGTATTGTATTCACAAAATATGAAAAATAAAAGCAAATAAAAATATATATATCGAAGAAAAAAATAAATATATAGAAAAATATTAATTTCGGCCAGTTTTATAACGTTTTCTACGCGATTACCTTTTTTAACGCGATGCATATGTATATTGTTTTAGCGTTGCCGCTTCGAAATTCTCGGAATTGTGACTATAATATCTTGACGCCCATTTTTTTTAATACGCGTCTTGAAGCGTACTTTCAAGATTTATATATAGAATATAAATAGAATATATATAGAAAAATATTTAAATTTAGTTTTATAATGTTTTTTCTACGCGACTACTTTAGACGCGACGTATATATGTTTTAGCGTTGCCGCTTCGAAATTCTCGGAATTGTGACTATAATATCTTGAAATTACGCTTCAAGACGCGTATTAAAAAAAATGAGCGTCAAGATATTATAGTCACAATTCCGAGAATTTCGAAGCGGCAACGCTAAAACAATATATACGTCGCGTCAAAAAAGGTAGTCGCGTACAAAACGTTATAAAACTGGCCCAATTAATATTTCTCAAAATCTCCCAAAAAGTCTCGCAAACTTGAAGAGATTTATGATTTTTCTAGACCAACCCGGTCAATATCGTACAATAAACAAAGAAATAGCGTCGTTGTTAATTAAGGCTTGCGAAAAATTCCATCGTTAATTACTCGAAAAGATCGAGCTGAAACTTGTTTTTTGTAACCTAATATTACAAGTCTGTCCAAGAAATTTCGTTATCATAGTCACCCTACTTTCAAAGTAAAAAAATAGTGAAAAAAGCACTTTTTCAATTTCAGCAGTCATTTGCAAGTTAACAATTGCACTTGGAGACATCGGGTTGGGCTTAAAATTTTGGAAATTTAATAGGCTATAACTTTTAAATGCATATTATGCTATAAAATATGCCAAGGAACGGAGATATAAGCGAAAATGTGAAAAAAATACATATTTTTTCACAAATTGTTGATTTAAAAATTAGCGGACAGTTTCAGCTCTACGGATCCCGTGCATTGTGTTCTATATAAAAAAAATACATAGGAAACCTTAAAAAAAGCCCTATGTGCTTCAAGAACACATGCCTACTGGACTGAAAGTAGACTCAGACGCTTCGTGTGGAGCCTAGTATGGAATTGTATACAGTACGCGGCAGCCTAGTGCGTATATAGCCGAATGAAGGGCAATTAATAAATAATTTATAATTTGTAAGTAGAGTAAACATGAGGTGAGAACCAATCGCGATCCAATGCTAGCGCAGGCGTATGAAAGGCATCCGGTTTGTCGGTAGGGCTGTTTGAGTTAAAATTTGAAATACCATTTTATATTTTATACTGGTCTAGTGCCTGATTAGAAAAGTGCGTTATTACGAGCTTATAGTAGAAGCACTACATACATTCATAAAAATAAAAATGGATATTTATCACATTGACGAAAAAAGTTCAAATAAATAAATGACAGACGGTATGAGCGCGGCCGCCGACAACCGCGGAGATCCGTGACGGGGCAAGGAGAGTGCATTAGTGGGTGGAGCTTAGAGTGAACCATTGGACCGTTCGTTCTGCCTTCGTTCGCTGCGTGCGTTCGCTGTTGTCATATCAACATAATATTCCTATTAGATATTTTAAAATTGTTCCACAGCTGTTTAAAGTAATTAACTGTTTAAAATTATTCCACAGTAGTTGGACTGAAAAAAAAGATAACAGTAAACTTTATTATACGATGCGCAATTGAACGTAAATCCATGCATGTTGTAAATATAGGGTTTTTATAAAGACTTATTATGCAGAATTAAGAGTTACAGTTAGTTCTGGCAACGTTGCTCTTTAGATTTCCGCTATCACCCCTCTTTCTTATACAACCAAGCTACCGTCGGAGAATAAATGAAGTTATTTTCCGATATATAAATGAAATTAATTCTGCTGCAGGAGAGAAGTCGTGTGCTTATTTAGCTCCGTCACAAATAACCTCGATGCAAGTGAATGTGATATGAATTTCCACATCAACATCGACATCAAATACTCCTATGTATATCGAAATACTCCCGTTGGAAACTCAATATCCTACGGGGATTAATGCAGAAGATGCGACATAATGGCGACATTAATACATAGACTGTCTCGCGAATTGGGGCGGTGTATGGAAATTATACATCTCCATTAGGCGCTGTCAAACGTGTATACGGCCCCGAATATTTCGGCGTTGGTGACGCACACAGGGCTCAAATTACACTGAAAGTTATACCGTCCTTCTCAGCTTTTAATTTATGCCTCCGTCTCCCCCTTCGTCCCATTGCCCTCACCGTCCCTCTTGCAGGATATTTGTCTTGTTATTTTCGAGAATCTATATTTAGTACTTTAGGAAGCATTAGCAAGGTTTTATGGAAGCATTAGTAAAATAAACATACAGTGAAACGTAAAGATTTGCAAAAAATCCAATGTTTTCCAAACTAAAACTACATTAATGGAAAAAAATTAATGGGTGAAAATTGTTTTTTCGAATTTTTAGTGATTTTTCAGAATGCTGTATCTCAGTGAAAAATGGTCTTATCGAGGTCTAAAAAAAAAAAACCGTTTTGAAGCTTCAAGTTTCTACTTTTGAGCTATTCCGGCGAAACAATTTTTAGAGCTACATATTTCGTGCAATTTTAGGAAGTAGTGTGAGAAAAAAATTTTGCGATTTTTTTTATTTTTTTCAAGTCCAGGAGCTTGAAAAAGATGTTTCTAACTTAGCCATGGTATGGACCGGATAGCTTGTTTATTCAGCTTCAATTTGCTTTTTTTTAAATCTCGATACGACCATTTGTTGCTGAGATATCAAAGTTTAAATCAAAAAAGAACCCTTTTGTCTTTGATCGACGATATCTCAGCAACCAACGGTAGTACAGAAAATCTAAAGGCAGTTCTGAAAACTGGAATAAACATCCTACAAGGTTCTGCTGCGATTTTTGAGGAGAACATTTTTTTTATCCTGAATTTGAATAAAACAGGAAAAAAACGGGTAATTGATGGTTTTTCAGAATATCAACGGTTGAAATTCAAATCTTTATGAAATGATTAATGTTGCGTGTGCCTTTTAGAGTTGAATATATCCCCAAAAACCATGCAAAGTTATATTACGATCTAAAGAACCGTTTTCTTGTTGCAAACGGTCAAACTTTGAAAAATCAAAGGGTCACGTTTTTTGAGCTTAAAACATGTCCTAATCATGGCCAAAGTGAACAAAAATATTTTTTCTAGCTTACCCACAATTTTTTTCGCAAATACCGTTGAAATTTACAAAAAAAAATTCAAAAAAATGTTTTTTCGAAAATTCAAAAAAAAAATTTTTAAAGGCTTCCAAAACTTGAAAATTTTTTAATTTTTACTACCGTCGGCATTATGGTATTACCCAAAGCGTACCACGTGGAGGGATGCACGATCAGATTTACGCTTCTTACACACACGTCTGTGTGTGTATGTATGTGTTTGGGTCTGTTTGTCTGATATTTTTGACTATCAATTTTTAATTTAATTTAAATTAAAGTTGATGACCCAAATTGCGTTTCGACCCTGATTCATACTTGCTTAGGAGACAAATCTCTGATCGATTTTGGTTTACGCTTCTTACACACACACACACACAGACTGTGTGTAAAGGCCGCTTTACAGTTCGCAATTTTTATTGCCGGCAAGAAAGATTGCAGCAATTTTTATTGCACGCATGCGTATTTATGTTTGTTCGTGCAATTTCTTGCAGATAAAAATTGCAAGCCCGGAGCTATAATTATTGCGGCTATCTGCAATTTTATGTGTTGCCAACTGTGTGTCATAACCTCAACGTTCAACGTGCTGCGCCATAGTTTGTATTGTGTTTTGTGATATATAAAATTTCTGTATTTTGTGGTTTTCTGGATTTTCTCCCACTGAGATTGATTTAATCATGTCTATTTTGTGTGTTTAAAATGGCTAAATCTTTGTGTAGCAACTGAGTTTATCACTTATCGTAACAGTGGCTGACAACTCAAATTAGCAATGAAAATTGCAAACTGTAAAGTGGCACCGAAATTTCTTGCGCAATAAAAATTGCAGCAAGAAAAATTGTGAACTGTATAGCGGCCTTTAGAAGGATAAATCCGATCGTGCAACCTCCACGTGGTACACTTTGAGTAATGCTAATACCGACGGTAGTAAAAATCAAAATTTTTTACGTTATGAAAACCTTTAAAATCTTTTTCAATTTTCGAAAAAAAATTTTTTTTAATATTTTTTTTTTTGTAAATATCAACGGTATTTGCGGAAAAATTTGAATGAGCTTGAAAAATTTTTTTTTTCACTTTAACCATGATTAGGACATGTTTCAGCTCAAAAAACGTGACCCTGTAATTTTTTCAAAAGTTTGACCGTTTGCAACAAGAAAACGGTTCGTTAGATCGTAATGTAACTTTGCATGGTTTTTGGGGGTATATTCAACTGTAAAAGACACACGCAACATTAGTCATTTCATGAAGATTTGAATTTCAGCCGTTGATGTTCTGAAAACCATCAATTACTCGTTTCTTCCTGTTTTTTCAAATTCATGTCAAGGATAAAAAAATGTTCTCCTCAAAAATCGCAGCAGAACCTTGTAGGGTGTTTTCAGAACTGCCCTTAGATTTTCTGTTCCACCGTTGGTTGCTTTGATATGCTGAGATATCGTCGATCAAAGACAAAAAGGGTTCTTTTTGATTTAAAGTTCGATATCTCAGCAACACATGGTCGTATCGAGATTTTAAAAAAAGCAAATTGAAGCTGAATAAACAAGCTATCTGGTCCATACCATGGTTAAGTTAGAAAAATATTTTTCAAGCTTGTGGACTTAAAAAAAGCAAAATAATTCGAATTTTTTTTTCTCACACTACTTCCTAAAAATTGCGCGAAACATGTAGCTCTAAAAATTTTTTGCCGAAATATCTCAAAACTAGAAACTTGAAGCTTCAAAATGCTTTCTTTTAGACCTCGATAAGACCATTTTTCACTGAGATACAGCATTCTGAAAAATCACTAAAAATTCGGAAATTTTTTTTGACCCTTTAATTTTTTCCATTAGTGTATTTTGGAAACGTCCTTGGACGGGTACATTTTTATTTTACATTACCAATTAGTACTGACGTTACTGATACAAGACGCTATGGATATTTTTTTTAAACAGAATAACCTGTTTCTTTTTTACTTCTATAATATATTCTCCAGTAACAGCCAATTCCAAAAATGGTCTATTCCTGGTCTAAAGTCATTTGATTGAAAGTTAGATCAAATTGAAAATTAAAAAATATTTACTTTAACTATAACACTTAACTAAATTTTACTACTCTTCCTGCTGTCATAGTGACGCTGTTAAACATATTTAAAAAATTCTGTAAGCGTTATCGGCGGTTAAATAAAACTACTATTTTGCCCAACAGGTGTATGGAAAGCTAGCGCATATATAAATATATAGAGTGACCAGTCTTTCTCTTGATTTGATTCTCTCCTGATTATTTCTCTTAGGGTTATCTGCAATCTAAGGACTATTTAAATAGTCCTAATAGTATTGGGGCTTTTAAAAATATAATTCGAATGAAGTAAGACTAGTTTCCCCGAAAATAGTAAATAGCGTCTTACACCCGAAAATAGGCAAATTTTATCATAGCCTTAGTTACTGCCAGGAAGGCATGCAATAGATCTACTATATCATAGAAGTTATAGCTATGTTGAGTTAAGGATATTTAAATGTGTATGTAAAAAAAATTAAAAAAAGAACTGGTTAAACTAGATTTTTATTTACAACAATTTATCATAGTCCATTTGATAAAAACACTCCACCTTGCATTAATTAGGGCAAATGATTTATTTTCTAGGACTGTTTGGTATATGGTGGGAAATGTGAAACTAAGTTTTCGACCTCGAAATCCAGGGGGAGAACTTTTGGCAGGTGAAAAAACACGAAATGTTCGCGTTTTTTTAGTTTTTTTGCTTATATCTCTTAAACGACTTATGCTACAGAAAATTTTATACGTTCCGATAATTAAAGTAGATAAAATTTCCTATAAAATTCATTGGTCAAAGGTAATTATATTTCGTGTGGTTTGCATTCTACGGAAGTTTGAAAATCGTGAAATTAAAAATATTTTAAACATATCGTATTAGCAGGTGTATATACAGGACAATCCGCGTCAACCGGATCAGAGCTACGACCAAAATTAGAAGCAACCAAGAAAATCGACCAAGGGCTTATTTTAACGCTTTCAAATGCCGAGTGTGCCTTTGAAAAATCCAATATGGCGGCCAGAAGCCGGAGACAAATCGAGTGTCTAGCAAAAAAAGGTTGTAAAAATAAAAATTCGCAACCGATTGGCTCGTTTTTTGGCTCAAATTGTAGATGATAGATGGCCCTGCCGGGGGATCTTGGGGGTTACTGATTACAAATCTGAAGTTCGATTTTCAAAATTCAAGATGGCGGACGTTCTTTTTTGAAAATCTACCGATTTGTACCAAATTTGGTAAACCAAATTGGGGGGGTTTTGGCATCAAATTCAAGATGGCGGATTCATAGCGCTTGGGTAATCCGTCTATCCTCTATTCAAAAAATGAAAATGGTGAAAAGGTGAAAATTAAATTTGAATTCTTTAACCATACAGGAATATATGCAATCAAAAATTATATTTCATTTAACATTTACACTAAAATGCTTGCAGTTGATTAGTTATTTTTAAATTGTTTTTTAAAAAATAACTACACAGCTACTAACTTATTGTAGTGCATAACAAATAATTGCTAATTTTTTATGATAGAAATTTAATTTGTAAATTCAAAATTAATTTAAAATCAGTCTCATCTAAATTCGTAAATACATTTGTAGCATCATTTGTAACATCTGTAGCATGATTCTTTTAGGAGATATAAACAAAAAACTACAAATGCGAAAATTTCGTTGTTTTTCGCCTGCCAAAAGTTCACCCCCGGCTTTCGAGGTCGAAAACTCAGTTTCATACTTCTCACCTTATACCAAACAGTCCTAGAAAATAAATCATTTGCCCTAATTAATGCAAGCTGAACCTTTCTGAGGCTACGCATCAACTGGGCTATCAGCTGTGAAAAGAATTAACACTATGTCTGCATTTCAAAATTTTGTCCGTATTTTAATTTAAGGTTAATTTAATTAAAACTGTTCAATATGCTAGTGTCAGTCATGCAATAATTTGACTTTAGTTGTGTTTGGTTAAACTTGTGGTCCTTTTCACTAAACAACAAACTACCCCACTGAAAAATAAATTTGCTACGCCTATGGTGGGCGTAGTGAAAACTGCACTCTGACAGACATTGCAGGTGCACGCCCATGCGAAACAATTAAATCTGTAATGCAGGGTTTTATCTGCTGCAAATTAATTATAGGGTAGGTCGTTTTGTTTCTGGAATTCCCGCATTTGGAACGCGTTTTTTAGCATTTTTTGTCGGGAATTTCCTGCAGGCGTGACGACGGGTCGTCAGTTCATTTTTACATTAACAAAGCCAACTTGTGCAGGTGATTAGCGTCAACTTTTTAACATTACAGATGGAATTTAAACTAAACTAGAGAAAAAAATCCTCCTACCAAGCTGGCATCAAAATGAAGTTAATCATTTTAGATTATTATTTAAAACGCGATCCAGTATTTAATAAATTAATCAATAGAACTACAAATTGGAAATTGAAATATTTGTGAGCTAAATGTGAGGAGATAAAATTAAATTTGAAACCATATACAGGTTTAGTAAGTCCAAGGTTTTAAAGCATTAAAAGATAAGAAAAGAATAAACTCTGACAGATAAAGGAACTGACAGAGAAATATTATATCCATAGTTGCCAGACTGACATGTCATTTTAAAACTTTTATGAGCATTATTCTATGTCTTTCATGATAGGGTAGCAAAAAAATATGTAGGTGGGCACATAAATTATAATACGCACGTGTGAATTGAATTATTATATCGTAATTATTCCTGTGCGTACGCAGTGTCCCGAGAAGTTAAATGTTTGGGTTGGTATTTTAGGCGATTCCATCGTTGGACCATTTTTTATAAACGGTTCCTTAAATGCCAGCAAATATTTAACAAATAAAACAAACTGTTTACGGACATGAACTTGAAAGACCACGAAATTTAAATGATTTACGGGCTAGAATTGTACAAGTCCTAAATAGTATTTCCCCTGAAGTGTTAGAACTAGTGTTGTAAGAATACGTATTGAAAATTCCGTGCAATCCGAATATCAAACTATTACGTATTAATCCGAAAGTTGCCAACCGCAATACGGAATCTAAATGATTACGAACGCTGTCAAATGCCAGAAGATAGCGTGGATATCGTATCCGACGAAGTCTCGGACGAAGTAAACATAATACGTAATAGTACGATGACACGAACATGAACAAGGTCTGAGGGAATACGGAATACCTATGGAATTATTACGGATTTTGATGCGATGCCGTGCCGTGTGCCGTGACTGCAATGTCACGGCACACATAGCATATAGAAGGTCCTATCTGTATTCTGTAAGCCAAGAAAAGCAAAGCACGTATGAAAATTAATACGTATTAGTGAATTCATTCAAATATTCACTTATTCAATAGGCATTTTTTCTTTCTTTCGTCTTATAACCGGGTTGATTTATATTTTTGGTTTTTTATTTTTTATAGAACTTCAATTTTATTTTCTTGCAGACCGGTTAGTTAAGGAATACAAATATTTGAAAATAAATACAATTATGTTCGTACACTTCTTTTTAAGTGTATGGGATAATTGTAAAAGTCAGAATTACGTAAGAATTTCGTTTCATACAGCTAAGTCGATGTACACCTCCATAACTGCGAAAACGTACTGAATCCCACTTAAATTCGGCGATGGGCTTGTAGCTTGTAGGCAATAGCCCTTTCCACTACTCTTTCCACTTCCCTTTCTATTAAGTCTCATACGTTTCTAATACGTGCACAAGCGTGAAACAATGTGGCATCTAACTGTCTTTGTCTGTCCTTACTGATGTTTTTTTAACTTTTTCTCTTCTACACATGTATCGCCAATATGTAAAGGTGCAATTTCCTAGGGTGTATGTTGAGACGTTACATAACCACATTTTAATATGCTTTTTTATTATTTCAAAATATGGAAAAACAGTAGTAGCTGAACTGGATTAATTAAAACTAATTGGAAAAAATTTGAACCAATACTTAATTTAAATGTACCTACTAATATTTTTTTTCTATTTCAGATATTCAGGAATTCTATGAATTGACCCTATTAGACGAAAAACAAATCTGTGCAAGAGAAAACTGCAGAAACAATTCGTATTGCCAACAAGTGGGAAGCCAACGATGGACCAATCACACCATCCTACACCAATAATGACGTAAGTCCATTTTTTCTACAGTCATTCCTGTTAAAAATTTACTTGAAATAAAAATGAGTATATATCGTAAGATAAAACAAGTCCGCAATATACGCCGCGGAATCGATCCTCCCGCATGTCTTGATTTATTACTCTTAGAACTCTCAAGTTCTAAAGTGTATGAAAATCCTGAAAGACGTGTGTTGTTTAAACCCACTGGTCCAGATTCTAAAGTAACATTCGAGTGACATTCTTTCTGTCAAATAAAAGTGGTTTGATCTTAGAGGAAAAAAACATTATGACTTTCCGACCTTGACAATGCTTTGAAGGTCATTTGGTCAAGTTTATTATTTATAATTAAAATGTAATTGTATATTTGACTTATATAATGTTTATAAGCACTGCGAATCTTATTCTATAGAAAAGTGGGAGTATTTTTTATCTGAAACCGATGTGAACTTCATAGAGTATCTATTAGGTAACCCATTTATTACTGACGAATATCCAATCCAATTAACAAATATTTTACTGATTTATTACAAATGGTTATATTTTTGATGTTCTATAATTATTAAAATGATGGTTTAAGGTATTCCGCTAGAAAGTCCTCGAGACGATATGTGAGTGTGGATCTACTGCTACTGCTGCTAGAACTGTAATTTCATTGGTTTCACCAGTTGTAGTTCTAGCGGCATGGCAGTTTATCACCATTTGAGATAAAACGGGTGAAATTTTGACAATTGTACTGGATATTTGTCAGCGATACATCGCTTAACATCGCGTTAAGTTCACATCGGATTCAAAATATTTCAGATAAGAAATACTCCCATTTTTGTGTAGATTTAATGATACCAGACATATTTTGGTTGTCCGACAAAGTCGGCACCTATCAAATATCCTCCCAAAAGCACTCTGACGGAGAAACCGTCAAGTTCAGATGAAGTGAGTAATATATTTTCGTGTTTTGTTACTCGCATGTCAAAAATAGTATATCCAGATTTCAATCTTATTATATTTCATCAGTACGATATATATTTAAGATTTTCAATGTCAAAGTGATGTGAATTGATGAGGTGAAATAATTTTACAAAACAATTTTTTACAAACCACGCTCTAATTTTATAAAACAGATATGCGCTAAACTTGATTACACAGCTGCTTGACAACATTTAGGTATAGTGAACGCAGCAAGTTTCACTAAATACATACGAGATGTGTAAATTAAATAATGAGACTGGCAACGTAGCGCCCGCTCTAACAACACTACAGAGACGGGACTTGGAAGGAATGCACCTTCAGTACACGTTTGAACTTATTGGAGTCATTTGTTTGTTCTTTGTGACTGATTTCGTAAACCGGTGTTTTCTAGTGCGTTTTAAAAATGAGTAACATTAATTTTGAGCAACGGTATGCTATTAGGTTTTGCTTCAGATTTGAACACAGCGCAGGGATACTTTTGAAAAACTTCAACACGCCTATGGAGACAGTATTTTTTCAAGAGACCAGGTTTTTCGGTGGTTTAAGGCATTCTCAGAAGGAAGAGAGTCATCAGATTTTGACTAACGAATTGGGGATGAGAAAAATTTGCGCAAAAATGGTTCCCATAAACCTTTCGCAGGCAAAAGGTGTTTTGACTTTTTGGAATCGATTGAAAATAATCACCATTTTATGAAACGTGTAATTGCTGGTGATGAGACTTGGGTGTTTGAGTACGACTCGAAAACCAAGCGCCAAAGCATGGAATGGCACAGTTCAAGCTCTCCAAGACCCAAAAAAGCAATAAAGAGAATAATGAGCAAGTCGAAGATCAAATGCATGTTGATTTGCTTTTCTGATAGCTAGGGAATTGTCCACAAAGAATTTGTGCCTCCAGGCCAAGCAGTAAATCAACACTTTTACAGAGACGTTCTTGAAAAACGTCAAAAAAGGGTCATGCGTGTTAGACCAAACATCAAGAACAACTGGATGTTCCATCACGACAATGCGCCTTGTCACACACTCATTTCAGTAAACGAGTTTTTAGCCAGTAAAAACGTTCCTGTGGCTCCTCAGCCTCCTTATTTGCCTGACTTGAATCTTTGTGACTTTTTCTCTTCCCGAGATTGAAAAATCACCTCAAGGGATGTCATTTTGGGACCATAGAAAACATTCAAACGGCTGTAACCGACCAGCTAAGGGCTATTCCAGTATATGAGTTCGAGCAGTGCTATAAAGATTAACTTGATAAACTTGTGGAATTTTCGGTCAGTTTATAAAAACAAAGGTTTTTGTTTTTTTTTTTCTAATGTTTCGGCTTTATTCAGCCATCATCAGAGCTACAATTATAAGAACAAAAAATGTTTTTAACGTATAAATTTATATAAATTTATACTAGTAACTTACAATATATTTTCTATTTTCTCTTTGCGTCGTGTCTATTGTAGATGTTTTAGTTCGACTGAGGACTGAAGGTACTACAGTTTCTGATTTGATTGTTTATATTTTACAAAGTACTGTAATTTATGATATGAGAATCTGTTGTGTGTTTACATAAATATGGGTGTATGGTGTGTGTTATATATCAAGTTGAGTAGGTAATTATGTAGGTATATGGGAATATTAAATTTTTTTATTCATTTATAATTAATAGATTATTATTTGTATAATTATTGGAAGTCTCTTTATTTTAGGTTAAAAATACATTTCACTTAAATTCTCTATATCTGTGCGGCTATTTATTGAGTCTGTGTGCTTTTTAATTTCAATCATTTCTTGAATTGTTCGTTTATAGTATGTTTGTTCTTTTTTCAATATATGTATATTTTCAAATATACATATATTGAAAACTTGATTTTGAAAATATACATATATTGAAAAAAGAACAAAATTACTATAAACGAACAATTCAAGAAATGATTGAAATTAAAAAGCACACAGACTCAATAAATAGCCGCACAGATATAGAGAATTTAAGTGAAACGTATTTTAACCTAATAAAATAAAAAAGCTTAATAATTATACAAATAATAATCTATTAATTATAAATAAAAAAATACATCTTCCCATATATCTACATAATCACCTACTCAACTTGATATACTATAACTATAACTCACACCATACACCCATATTTATGTAAACGCACAACAGATTCTCACATCATAAAGTACACTACTTTGTAAAATATAAACAACCAAATCAGAAACTGTAGTACCTTCAGTCCTCAGTCGAACTAAAACATCTACAATAGACACGACTCAAAGAGAAAATAGAAAATATATATTGTACGTTACTAGTATAATTCTTATATAAACCTATAAGTTAAAACAATTTTTGTTCTTATAATTGTAGCTCTGATGATGGCTGAATAAAGCCGAAACCTTAGAAAAAAAGAACCTTTGTTTTTATAAAATGACCGATAATCCCACAAGTTTATCAAGTTAATTGATCAACGGTCAAGAAATTCCAAAAGCTATAGAGATTGGAAGAACCGTCTCCTACGCTGTGTGGCTTCCCAAGGAAGTTATTTTGAAGGAGACAATACTTAATTGTAATTCTATTCGAATCAAAAAAATTACTTAATTACACCTCGTATTTTTATTACTACGGTGATTGTAGTATTTTTGAACAGGGCGTATTTGCGACTGGATATAAACTACAACTAGAGCAACAACTTTTATTTATAAACCAGTAATTAATCACCTGTCCATATCTTCTACGATCGCTTAATCGAATCAATTTGCCGCTTTTTCATTCCATTCATCCGCCCACACCCGAATGCATAATATATGCGCGTTGTTTAGCAATTTTGTTTACAATGGGGCAGGTACCCGCCTCGAATGTCGTTCTTGGGCGCGGGACAGGGCAGCGAATCGAAGGAGATTCGATTCCGAGACGAAATGTCACTTGCCTGGGCGACTTTTTAAGGTAATTGGGTCGCGAGGGCCGACGTCTGGGCTGTTTTAAGAAACAGGTTCTTCAGCTGGTGGGCTCGGACTCATTTGCACGTAGGGCGTCATCGCGATTATGCAATAAATATACGTCGGGTTTTGAAATGATTCATTAATAAAGTTGGCCAAAACGGAACGCGCTACAAAGACGTATGTATAGTCCATCTATTTTTAATTGAAAATGATACACCTGGGGAACAAAAAAAAGCGGTGCAACTTTATGATTCCATGGGCGTGCATATATCTTTTTATAAATTCGAAAATTGTGAAATATTTTTTTTTCATTCAAATCAATAGAGGAGATTAAAATTAGCCTGCATACAAAACTCATAATATTTGTAATATAATTTGCTGTAAATAATGCTCATTTAGCCAGACAATCTCAAAAAAATTTCTGTGTTAATAAACCTAGCTGAAATACACATCACTGGCGTCTTAAACAAGTAGAATTACCAAAGTCATAAATCATTTTAATGACGTCGTAAAAATTTTATGGCACAGTGGACCGAATAAGTATTTAAGGAATATTAGATACAAAGCAATCCAATAGTATATTGGATCGGCATTCGCAGGGCATTCGCTGCTGCCGGCAGCTCAGGCGTTGCCGGCTCTTCAAAATTTTCTTAAGTATAGTAATATACATAAAGTTGTTTTAATTTATAATTATTTTTTCCAGCAATTTTAAACGCTTTATTTTAATGCTAACTAATAAATTTATATCTATGTATTTTTTTTTAAATATTTCCAAACTAGCTTTCTAAGAACATCACGAACTAACAGTTTACTGAAGTATGAAGTATACTTGTATAGTGAACTTAGCAATTTTAGAAAATATATCGGACAACCTTGCTTTTTTCTACCTATTTTCAATTTAGAATGGAAATACAGTACACATTATAAGTAAAGCCGGCAGATCCGGGCGGCGGGCCATAACCATGCGCGTCATATTACTTACTACTTGTATGTGCAAAAACAAAATTCATGAAAACAATAAACTGTTGCAATTTAGAAAAAACTGTTGCAATTTAGAAAGAGGTGTGTTAAACTTATCCTCTTATTTACATCCAGATATGGCCCGTTGAGATGGCCCGCCGCCCGGATCTGCCGGCTTTAATCATAAGTACAGAGTGAGTCAGCGTTACCTGATGGTTTTTGAAAGTACGGTATACAGTGAAATTTTAAAATATAGCAACTACTTATTTTAATTTAAAAAATAATCACAATGAATATCAGTTATATAATCTCATATGTTACTTTTTACAGAAATTTTCATTTGAAAGATAATGTCCTGTAAGTGCTCCCCTCCGTTGGCACCCTCATCGATCCTCTGCGTGAAGTTTCTCATCACTCTCTCCACCATGTCACTCGGTATAGCACGAATCTCTATCAACGCTCAATGGAATCCTTTAATTTAACCACAGTACGTGACTTATTGGTGTACACTTTGTTTTTGAGGTCGCCCCACAAGAAAGAGTCATATGGACTAAGGTTAAGAGATCGTAGCGGCCAATCATTGACCAATCAATATCTCTATGGGATATCACTTTCACTGGAAACAAGCTCCTTACTTCGGCGATACACACATTCAAAGTGCGAGCTATCGCTCCGTCTTGTTGAAACCACACATTTCGACGATTTATGCGACAGCGACGAACTTCCGGAATGAGAAATTCACGCAATAACGCTCATAATAGAGTTCACGGTGACGGCTCCACCATTTTCTTCGAAAAAATAAGGCCCTATGACACCAAATTTCCCAAATGTAGCCCACGCTGTAACTCTATTTCAATGCAATGGGCGCTGATGGAGTTGTTGACGGTTATTTAGGGCCCAATATCATTGTGTATATTCAATGCTATTCATTCAATTCAAAATGAATAATTGTGTATATTTTAAAATAAAACCAGTTGCTATATCTTAAAATTTCACTGTGTGTCGTACTTTCAAAAACCATCACGTTAGGTTTTTTATGCTTATTCATGTTTTTTTACGTTTTTTTTTTAAATCTAGATACGACCATTTTTCACTGAGATAAAGCCTTACAAAAATGACAAAAATATAGAAATTACATTTTTTCTTCCTTTAATTTTTGGGGTAGTTTAGATAATAAATTATAGAAGGCGATAAATCGTCACATTTTTATTTCGAATCGCCAACCACGGCTCACTAAATCAAATTATTTAAAGTAAAATAGATCTAAAACGGCGGATCCAAACATAACCATATTATATATTTATAGAATGTGAATATTAAATATATTTTTAAAAAAATTGTCAATATACAGTGTTCCATTTAAGGGATAACACCACTCTAGCGGTCGAAAAAGAGGCCCAATTTTGATCATTTATTGTGGGAGAATGAGAAGGGAATATGATTTCTTTTTGAAGGATTCATTGAACTACAAAAAAAAATCTATTGCTATTTTCATACAAAATAGCGGCGATACAGCGTATCTTTAAAAACACCTTTATCGAAAAGCCCTCCACGGGCGGACAAATTTCTCGAAAAAGCTTTAGACCTGGAACAAAAAACCAAATTATTTTCTTAATTTTCTTAATTTACATATTATTGGCTAGAGATGTACGTAGGGATTTTTTTAAATTGATTTTTGTAGAAACTGTGCACTATCGAAAAAAAATCGATTTTCGCCCTAAAAATTCAGCGGTAAAATGTTTATAAAAAAATACATTCTATCAAAAAACGGCTACGTACTTTTATGGAGAATGTAATTGATAAATGATAAGTTACTATTAAAATTTCAAATCGATCGAGGGAACGGTCTTTGAGCAATGTGTCCGCCCAGTTCGAAAAACGTCATTTTGAGATAATGATGTTTAAAGTTTGAAATAATTTACACATACATGTGTAACGGTATTTGCGCACCCTGTTGGACTTCTGAGGAACCCGAAACACCTTTTACTCTATTGTTAATAGGGCCACTTATTATTTTGAAAGGATAACGCAGTATAAAAGTAACAAATCCGACGAACGAGCCGCATCGCTTTCGACGCCCGCTCAGAGGTGCTACAGCAAAATCGAGAATCAAACCTTTTTAATTTTTTAATTTGTTTTTCGTTATAAGACCGATTGAATATGATTTTTATGATCCTAAAGTACATTTTAAGCCATTTCCGCCCAAACGACGAGATTTTGTACTCGACTTTCGACGCTATAACTTAATGCATAAATGTTCTGGAAAAAAAACGTAACAGTGTTTTCGAAAGCTTAAAACCTCATCTTTCAGGTGGCATAGTCGAATTCGACTTAGAGTTTGATTTGAAAAAAGTTATAATCGATTTTTTTTTAAAAAGTACGTTTTTTCAATCCTTTTTTTAAATTCGTATTTTGAGTCGGAAAAAAAGCTTTTTCTGGTTGCTCAAATCATGACGTCTAGTGCCATTAATATCTGTTAAATATTACACATTTTTTTCTCGAATAATACTATTCGAAAAAAGACCATCAAAAAATTCATAAGATCAAAAATATCTTAAAATCGATCAATGAATGCTCTTAAAATTTTGTCAGAATTTTTTCATTTTTTGAAAATTTTGATTTTTCGATTTTCCAAAAATAAAAAATTTCTAAAAAAATTCTGAAAAACATTCTTTGATCAATTTTAAGACGTTTTGTTCTTATACATTTTTTGATAAAGTCCATAGTTTTTGAGAAAAAAAAGTTTCAAAATTAAAAATGAAAATTTTCATTTCGAGTACATGTTTGATCTTTATTATATAATTGCCGGAAAAAAATGTATAAATCTATTTTCTCGTTTGCTTACATCCTATTTATACTTTTTCAAATTTTACTTCTCACTCTCTGTCTGATCCAGGGACACGAAGTTACTGGTTTTGTGAAAAATGTGATCATTATTTATGTAAAACCTGTTCATCGCAAATCCATAATAATTGAACTAAAACGTGAGAGGCAAGGGGACTCACGTAAATCAAGCACCCCGAAGGGGACAAAATATCACCACGTCCACGTTCGTGTCCTTGGATTAGACAGAGTGAGAAATAAAATTTGAAAAAGTATAAATAGGATGTAAGCAAACGAGAAAATTAGTTTTATATATTTTTTCCGGCAATTATATAATAAAGATCAAACATGTAGTACTCGAAATGGAAATTTTCATTTTTCACTGAATTTTTTTTTCTCAAAAACTATGCTTTATCAAAAAATTTCTAAGAACAAAAACGTCTTAAAATTGATCAAAGAATGTTTTTTTCAGAATTTTTTGAGAACAGTTTTAATTTTTGGAAAATCGATAAATCAATATTTACAAAAAAATATGAAAAATAAAAAATAAAATTGAAAAAATTTGAGAGCATTCTTTGATCACTTTTAAGACATTTTTGTTCTTATGATTTTTTTGATAAAATCTATACTATTCGAGAAAAAAAAGTGTAATATTTCGAAAAAAAATTTTCATTTCGGCCGCCATCGTGAATTTACCAAAAATTTCCCTGAGGTTTTAAAGAATAGATATTAGTGGCACTAGACGTCATGATTTGAGCAACCAGAAAAAGCTTTTTCGGATTCAAAATACGAATTTAAAAAAAGGAATGAAAAGTTCTTACTTTTTTTTAAAATCGATTATAACTTTTTCAAATCAAACTCTATGTCGAATTCGAATAAATACCATCTGAAAGAGGAGGTTTTTAAGCTTTCGAAAACATTATGTCACGATTTTTTTCCAGGACATTTATGCATTAAGTTATAGCGTCGAAAGTCGAGTACAAAATCTCGTCGTTTGGGCGGAAATGGGTTAAGCCAAACAAAAAACGATTTACGAGTGGTGTTACCCCTTAAAGAATAACATAAGTTGACCTTTTTCGTTTCCTTAACTTTGTGAACCTCCTCATCTTGGATCGCGAACCTCCACTGATACTCGAGATTCTAGAAAGTGGGTGTCCCCACCTGGATCCCTCCCTAATTACGTCTACACGCGCCATTCGGGATAAAGCCGAGAGATATTCGCGATAACTTCTCGCCATGTAAATTAAGCCGAAATGAGATTCCGCGCACTACCCTTCGCGATATTATCCCATTCACGAAGAAAGGTAATCCAATGGCACAAAGAAATATTTCTTATTCCCAGAAATCTATTTTCAATAGAGCATAAAATAAGATTGTTTGAATAAATAATTGTGTTAAAGAAATTACTTAAAACAACCGTTTAATAATTGCACAACGATAAACACCATCTCTTTATTTGTTTAATTGTGTAATATACGATACTTTAGGGTTCGGAAATGTGTGCTACAACGCAGGGCTCGGCATTGTAAAACCCTATGATAATGAAAGTATAAACCGTGTTTTTTAAGCGTCTTTAAATTGAATACGCATGTATTTCTTGTCCCTGCATACGTACGCTACTGACCAGCACCCCCATGTGCGCAGTAGTACCCTATCCCGGTGCGGGAGGGCAGGATATTCTAACGCAATTTAACAAGCGAGACGGCAAACAATCCGAGCCCTACTTATTTGATTGGACAATACTCATTCAACAGCAGTCTGTCGGTTTGTTAACCCTTTTTGCGTACACAATAACTCGAGAACGCTTTGTAATATCAACTATGAAACACTTATGTATCACGACGAGATATGAAGCTGGTTCTATTTTAACCTTAATCTATTGAGGGGTTAAGGAGTTAGTTAATACACATTGTCTTTGTCTACAGGTGATTCGCAAATGATATAAGATTATGGACTTCAAATATTATACACCTGTACAACACGAGGGAGTCTGCAAATGTAACGTTTCTTAGCTTAATAGGGTGGAGATTGAGGAGGTTGAAGGGGGATCAGCATTCAAAATATGTAGGTGAAATAAAATCTTTTATATAAAGAACTATGCCCAGTTTGGCCACAATAAAGCCATAATGATTTATATATCAGTGATTAGGGGACCCGATCTGAATCGAAAACGAAAGGATTATCTTGGGTCTATTAGGTGTATGGGCAAGAAAGGGCGTTATTATACTTCAGCTATTTGTTCTTCATCAGAATTTTCTAATACCAAGAGTATGGCTTCGGTAGATTCTGCAAGTGCTCGCACGACCTCTTATGGGTGTTGCCCATACCCCAAATACCACACGACCGTCATGACATGCACACAACACCCAAGGGTACGACAACTGTTCTTGCAAATACAGTAGTATTCTTTAACATATTTTCATCCTTCACCTCCATGCTCTACCAAAAAGTATTTATTTCGGGGGTGATCCCGTACCAGGGGATGGCTCCCTCCAACTGGTCTACCCTCCAGGACGGACTCCAGAGGCATCGCTGTCATGGTAACAGTATTCAAATTTTTCTGGGAGGACTTGGCAGGATCAACAGAAAGCACCAAACAAATCCGTTACAAAACAAATACGTATTCTGGTAACATCTGGTTCTGAAATATTCTGGTAACATCCGTTACCCCGTCACCGCACCGTTAAAGAAGGTGCCTTGGGCGCAGAAAAATTGAATATGCAATAGGAAACTTTGGAACGCTCAAAACCTAAGGAACCCGAATTAGACCATTGTAACCATGAAGCTTCTTAAGCCTCTCTTAATGCCCTACAATCCAGCTTAGTTTTTGATCGGTCTCTATCGTGGCCCATTTTCCATAAGACATTGGGCATAGTTCTTTCAGTAAGTACACAATGGACGGAGCTCTACAAAAATACTATTTTTCTTCGAAGTCAGAAGTCATAATGATCATAAAGGTCACATAGGTCATAAAAATCGTAAGGGTCATATGAGTCATAAAGGTCTTATAGCCCATAAAGATTACACAAGTCTTATGGGTTATGTGATATAAATTGGTCTTAAAAATTAAAGAGAAAAAAAAGGTGAGTAACTATGATCCTGTATCACCCGGTATATCTAGTAAAAACGTTTCTTTTTTTACAACATATTGATTTTCATTAACCTTTCAGTACTAATTTAGATTTATGGAACGCCGTTACTAACGTCGGTCTCTGATACCAAACTTTGAAAAGATTTGTTTTAGTTTTAAGATAATTTTTTTACCAATTATATCATAGGGTTTCGATAATATACCCTTCTTTTATGTAAAAATTAAGGAGGAAAGGAGTTCTTAAAATAACTTGAACCATACATTTTTGAACACAAAAAAGTTAAAAAACGCTTTTCATATCTGAAAATCATATTCATGTATGAAAAACATTGTAGATTACAATTGACAAGGGCATAAGCAAAATTAAGAAAACACATACAAATGTAAGCAGGAATGCACATATGATAGTACAGTAGTACATAGTACACTAATAAATCCATGAATTTTACAATGTTTAGTTTACGTTGAAATTACTGCATTATTTGCAAGTCGTTGTTAATTGTTCTAAATACATACATATGTATTTAGAGCATCGATAACAAATTGAATGTGTCTTATTGTGTATGTATGTTATTTTCACATTTCATACCACATTTTTCTGATCTGACGAACAGTTCTTTGAATATTTTCTAGAAGACTGAATTATATCGACTTTAACTAGATCATATCCAAAGGGTTTCAAAAATGGCATGGTGGGAATTTTGTTTAAAACCCATTAATGCCCACAATTCTTCTAAACGGACACAATTCTTCGTCCTTTTTGGAGCGTCAATCTCGAAGGGAAATTAATGAATTCACTCAATAAAAACCACTTATCCTAATGTTTTCGGATGTGATCTTTCGATTTCCAGGGTCAGAATTGTGATTAAATGCTCTAGAAAAAAATATGGCTGACTTTATTGAGAAAAGTACTGAACATTTGGGGATTATTTTTTTTATAATTTTTTTTTAGTCCAAAAAGTACTCTAACCTTCTCCGGATTGTGGAGGGAGGTGGAGGCAATAGTTGGAGTTGCCGACCTCAACTGACTCTAATCTTTTCAAAATGGCGGATATTGCATAAAATCTCATGAAATATGAATTTTTCTCTAGTATTAACGAGAAAGTAATGTTATTGTGAGTTTTTCTTGATCCACAATCATTTTCCTCAATCAAATAATACTACAGAATATATTTGACAAAATTTTCAATTTTCAATGATGGCGGATTTAAAATGGCGGCCGGATTTCTCAAGAAATGGCGCGTTTTTCATTATAAAAAGTAAATACGAGTTTGGAATTATAATTTTCCTATGTCATATCATGTTTTAGTAACATTTTGAGTTATTCCTGGTGAAAAAAGTCTGAAATCCAAGATGGCGGATTCAGTATGGCGGACATCATTCTTGAAAATTCAAAATTTGAAAACGGAAAAATTACAGTCATATTTTACGTGCATAATATATAATTCTCATGATTTCATCATGAGAACCTCAACACCGGAAAAAAACCTCGTTTTGAGGTTAGAATGACAAATATTTTTTTACTCAGATAGAACGCATTTTTATGAAAAAGATTGAGAGGACATTTTCCATTAGAATTCTACGTAAAATATGACTGTAATTTTTCCGTTTTCAAATTTTGAATTTTCAAGAATGATGTCCGCCATACTGAATCCGCCATCTTGGATTTCAGACTTTTTTCACCAGGAATAACTCAAAATGTTACTAAAACATGAAATGACATAGGAAAAGTATAATTCCAAACTCGTATTTACTTTTTATAATGAAAAACGCGCCATTTCTTGAGAAATACAGCCGCCATTTTGAATCCTCCATCATTGAAAATTGAAAATTTTGTCAAATATATTCTGTAGTATTATTTGATTGAGGAAAATGACTGTGGATCAAGAAAAACTCACAAAAAACATTATTTTCTCGTTAATACTAGAGAAAAATTCATATTTCATGAGATTTTATGCAATATCCGCCATTTTGAAAAGATTAGAGTCAGTTGAGGTCGGCAAAAAAAATCCTATCATCAACTCCAACTATTGCCTCCACCTCCTCCACAATCCGGAGTAGGTTAGAGTACTTTTTGGACTAAAAAAAAGAATTATAAAAAAAATAATCCCCAACTTTTCAGTACTTTTCTCCATAATTTGCAGGTGATTGTTTATGGAAGAGCAGTCTGCTTTTAAAAAAAGTTACGTTTTTTAACAATTTTATTTGACTTTTCTGCATTGCAAAATATCTGGGAAACTGCCAGGAGTACAATATGGTCACTGGACCCTATTGGGGGGCTTAGATTCAATCGTGGAGATGAGTCGTTTATCTGAGGCAAAAATTAGATCAAGACATGAGGGATTATTGGTATTTCTGAAACGTGTAGGAAATTTTACTAACTGAATTAGATTTGTCATCAAAATTGCATTCATAAAGCTGGCTGGTTGGCTGATACCATCTTGTAATGTTGGAACTGTCCAGTTTAGTTCGGGATAGTTGAAGTCGCCAAATAATAATACATTTTTCAGAGTAGTACTAAATTCACTGATTGCATCAATAAGCAGTGTATCCTGTTCACTTTGAGTGTCAGGCGGACGGTATATACATGCAATGTTGAATTCCTTATTGGAAATATTAAGATTGAGCCATATAGAATCAATTGAACCAGTGTCAAAAGTGTTTATTATTGATGAATGCCATATTTCTTTCTAGAGCATTTAATCACAATTCTGACCCCGTAAATCGAAAGATCACATCCGAAAACATTAGGATAAGTTGTTTTTATTGAGTGAATTCATTAATTTCCCTTCGAGATTGACGCTCCAAAAGGGACGAAGAATTGTGTCCGTTTGGGCGTTAATGGGTTAAAATATGAAAATTAGTAGGTGCCCTATTTATTTTGTTACATGAATATTAGCATCGGTCTTACGGACCGATCCTATTCGTAACTGAATAAATATTTCTGGTGGCTTCGACCTCTTTACACCCTGGATACAAATTGTTTGGAACGGAAGGTGCGGAGGCCACGAAGTATATCGGTTCAAAAAATATCGACCGGTTTCAATTCACTGAGTCTGACACCCCAAACGTTAGTGAAGAGAGGTTAATTTTAAACAGTTTTTTTTTTAATTCAAAGGAATGAAAACTCCAAAGAAACGGTGACTCTTTATTCAAAGAATTTGTTTTCTCCGTGTAAATCTGGTCGAGGCGCGGCGAAACGGGATTCTAATATAAACTGATGTGACGCGGGGAATTCGGGACCGAACAAAATTAAAGATTAGCGTCGGCAGGCTGAAAAAAATCCGCGCCTTACTTACTGAGGCCGATGTATTGGCGCGAGGGTTCTAACGACATTCCAATATGTTCTCGCAAGCGCGAGCGTTAGAGAAATTCCTCGCCTTATCGCTGCCGCTTTGGGGGCGCATAAAAAAACGAGCGGAGATTTGATGCGGCTTAACAAGTCGTTATCATTGTATTTCATCTGACAATGAGAGGTAACATGTAAGCTTTCTGGAAGACGTAAATTATTTATTATCTACGGATCGTTGGATTATATACGGCACGAAGGACCAAAGGGTCTAGCAGGATAAGATAGGATCTGCGGCCCCAGAAAGATATTTTGAAAATAACTTGTGTGGTAACATTGGCGAGATACAAAGTTACCATTTACATAAATTCAGCCTCTCATCTTGCTGCGTTCTGGAGATAAATGATCAAATAGACGCTAGAGCGGGTATTTTTTCAAAATGTTTTTTTTTTCGAAAACTATTGCAGCTGCACTAATAAAACAAAAACTATTCATTAGACAAAATGTTAGTCTACTTTATGTATTTTTTATAGAATTTCTCTATTGTATTTACTATTAAAAAAAAAATAAGTATTTTTTTTCAAGATTTTATTTATAGTTCACGCCGAGGTACAATCACAGAAAAAATATATAATGTAGCTTACTATGTCTTGTTTTACTACCAAAAAGTGCATAAATATAAAATGGGTGCAACACTTCCAAAAAAAAAATTAAAACTTTTTATGACCGTCCTGGGTACTAATGACTTTACATTTGTCTTTTGATTAAACTTTACATACTGTATTAAATAGTGGTAGCATGTTTATTATTTACGTACAAGTTTGTAAACGGTCTAAATTACAGTTATTATTCACGTCAAAAAAATAAAGATGCTGAATATTTAGAAATCAATAAAACAAATATTTATTGTAATACAAATTATAATATTAAAGTATGATTAATCTTCATCGCTGTCCTCATTAATAACTACGTGAATCTCTTCTGATGTAAATATATCAGATAAAGCTTGTGCTGGACGTAAGACACGAGAAAGATATTGGGCATACGACAAGAAATAAACAAATGCGGCTATGTGAGAACAACATCCTACTGTTCTTAGACCATTAGGGCAGTTGCAGCAATATCGGTGTATGCTTTCAATTGGCGTTCCATTTGGTACGTATTCAATATAAATATGATAAGTTTTACTGTTGACATGTCTTGATTTAACTTCCAGTTTTAATATGCTAGGCGTGGTTTTAACAAACTGTACTGTGAGATTGCATTCTTCGTCCATTATCTCCGCTAAATAAGACACAGCCTGTGAGAGTTGGTAGGAGTCAGTGAAAAACATAGCGAGTTGCTCTTTGTTTAACTGAGGAAAATCTAGAATTTCAGACGATTTAAGTTGCTGGAAAGTCGACTTTCGACGACTCCATTTTTTTTCGGTGACTTCTTCACTAAGAGTATTTACAATGCTCATTCTGCTCTCCATGTACTCAAGCACCTCATCATTTTTATCGCCATCAGACATTTACATTTACCAGACATTTACATTTACATTTACCAGACATATTTCGTGTACAACTACTCACTAAAACACAATAAGAAAAACAAAACACTACACACAGTGCACACACCAGCGACTAGCTGGAAAGCGATCGGTTTCATCTTGTTCTCTAAAATCGTTGCAGTTCCACAAACAATTTTCATCTCTTTATGTCAAAATCAACGTCATACTTACTTTTTTCACTACTACCTAGTATATTTTCGAATAATAAACATATTATAAAGGTGTATAGATTAATAAAAAAGTTTAATCAAAAGACAAATGTAAAGTCATTATAGTACCCAGGACGGTCATAAGAAGTTTTATTTTTTTTTTGGAAGCGTTGCACCCATTTTATATTTATGCACTTTTTGGTAGTAATACAAGACATAGTAAGCTACATTATATATTTTTTCTGTGATTGTACCTCGGCGTGAACTATAAATAAAATCTTGAAAAAAAAATACTTATTTTTTTTAATAGTAAATACAATAGAGAAATTCTATAAAAAATACATAAAGTGGACTAATATTTTGTCTAATGAATAGTATTTGTTTTATTAGTGCAGCTGCAATAGTTTTCGAAAAAAAAAAAATTTTGAAAAATACCCGCTCTAGCGTCTATTTGATCATTTATCTCCAGAACGCAGCGATATGAGAGGCTGAATTTGTGTCAATGGTAACTTTATATCTCGCCAATGTTACCACACACGTTATTTTCAAAATATCTTTCTGGGGCCGCTGACCCTATCTTATCCTGCTAGACCCTTTATATGTACCGACTGACTGTATATATAAATTCAAAGAAAGTGCAAAGAAAGTCATGATTAGGGTCCAGAAAGTATAACACAATGCAGGATCGGACTCGTAATCCGTCATGTTACTGATGGTAGACATATGAGATACCAAAAGACGGGAGTAAAAATGTGTTAATAAAATAATGTACATACCTATCGCTTGTGTCATTCAGAAACACCGACTATATTCATTGCTTGACCGTACGTTGCCACGACCAGTAGTCTTTCTGTATTTCTTCTCGTTAAACGTGAGCTATTTGGCCTGTACATATGATTGTAGATGGAAAATAATCGTTTCACATCTACTGCAGTTAAAGGTGCAAATTAAAAATAGTTCAGATGTACAGAGGACGACACACCACGTATGTTATTTTCACGAATTTCGCACAGTTGTTTGTAGCACTAATAGTTGTTTATTGTCACCATCAGTACATTAATATGTTTTACATCTACAGAGGACAATGCACTTGTTACTACTATTTCTACACTTTTAGCCGTTCTTTGCAAAACCCATTCACTAGCTATCAATATCGGCGGCTAGCTATCAATATCATGGGAAATATCTGAAGCATCTAAAACTCGTATCAGAATATTAACGACCTTATTGTCACAAAAATCGGTTGTTTCGTCCACTGTCAGACACAGACATTTATTGCGTATGTCTTCTTTGATATTTCCCATGACACGTTGATATGTCGTCTGTAAATATGTTTCATGCAATATATGGCTACTAGGAAATGGAAAATTGGATACATATTTGACAAAAAAACGTCTAATGTAAATATTGTCGACCACGTTCCACGAAAGGCTACATGCGCAAAACATGCACAAATCAAACTAAAATTCCTCTTTTGTAACAGTACCAGTAATATTTTGTTGCTGGATATTAGAGTCTAAATCTCTTTCATACTCTAGGCGTCTACGAAATATATAGCGACGATTGTAAGGAATACATAAAATATGAGATCTATCTTTTGTAAAATCGTCGTACTTTTTAGTCAACTATTTCAGTCTAGTAACAAATGGTAATGACTGTGCCACTAATGCAAAAAATCACACAAAATGAGATAATACGTAAATACAGTACACGAACTCTAAAAGAAATATCTACACGGTGCAAAATATATACACACGATGAAATATGTACACACGGTTATTAGTTAGTGACTCACGACACAAAATTATTTTAAACTCGGCTTTCTGGCGTCGGCGTTGGTCCGCTCGCATCGAGCTAACGTAAAATACTCAATTTCAACAAGGGAATCGTCACCCGATATATGGATACGTACATAGCTGTTCCTGAACCTGCACGCAGCGGACGGACACGGAGTCCCAGCGGTTGTTATCAGGGACGATCATTGGCATACATATGTACGGGCAAAAAATACACGAGTACATAATTTACAAGCGTTGTGGCACACTTTCTGGACCCTAGTCATGATAAACCCACTTTTTGAGGTTGTTCAAATCAAAAGTTTCACATTTAGCAATGTCTTGTCTGTCAAAGTCTATACGGACTGAGTTTTGATTGCTGTTTTAGACATTAATTCTTGTATTATTCCTCCTGGATATATTTATTATTTTGACCTTGTTATTATATTGTTAATTATTTTTTCTCAGTTGCCTTTGCAACTCACTACCACCATGAAGATTTTTTCTAGAACTCTTCTGTATCTGTCCCCATTCTTCTAATAATAATCACCCATCAATAAAAGAACCATATTCATTTGCATAAAATAACTATATTACAAATAAATAAAAAACAAAGTATCATAAGATATGGTACAAGTCATCAGTCGATTCAATATCGTCGAGGCAAACGCCTACCAAAGGAAGGAGGACAAGGGAAGTAAACAAAAGCACATTTCAGAGGAAAAAGTACCGAAGACCAATTAAAAAAAATAAATGGGAAGAAAACAGGAACCCACCAAACTCGTCGCCTCGAAAATAAAGAATTGAATGGCCGCTTAGTGTAGGACGGAGGTAGAGTAGGCCAAGGGGGCGGCGAGTTTGGCTACGGGGGCGGCGTAAGCCACGGGGGGCGGCGAGCTTGGCTACTGGGGCTGCATAAGCCAAGGGGCGGCAACTTTAGCTACGGCGGGGGCGGCTACGAGGGGCTCCCTGCGCACTACGGCGTTGAAACCGTTGACTGGATCGGCGGTGTAGTCTACAGTGCGGCGGGTACCGTCTGGGTCAGTCAATGAGTAAGAACCTGTAAAAACATAGTCAAATGAACTTGGGTTCCTGGAATTACTTAAAGAAGGTCGTGAAACTATGACCAAAACATTGGTACATATTTTACTTTTCTTTCATCGACCATTATTATGTAAAAAATAAATTATTATCTTGATATAAGCCGAATATTCCTAGAATATACTCTATGAATATCCACAGAACATGAATAATAAAGGAATACTGATATTTTTCCGGTTTTAACACTTTTACTACTGTGCGTACCGTAAATGACACACACAAAATATGCTGGTTAAACTACTTACGTGTACCATATCTGGTCATAAGTAGAAGAGGTAGTAGTATAACTGCTTTGTTACACGGAGGGTCGCACTTTCCGTTGGTTAAAATTGAGTATAAATTGAGCCAATTGGTGGGAAAATTTGATGATAGTTTAGGAATTGTGTCATAGACGCGTACCGTAATTTTATTAGCAAATTTGAAAGAACAGGGTTAGTGATCGACCTCCCGAGAATAGGAAGACCAAAGATTAGTGACGGCCAAGTTGCAGAAGTTCTTCACGAAAATCAAAACATAGAAAGTACTGATCCGCTAGCCATCAGTAGTGTTAATGCAATATCAAAACGACTGCAAATGCTATATATCACGGTTTGGGAAATTTCACGCAAATTACTAAAACTATCCTTATAACTGGAATGACTGATTTGAAGGAAGCAGATTTGGCAATCAGGTACGAATTTTCTTTGCTAATATTGGCTCAGATTGGCCAATTCAATTGAACCCGAATGGTTATCCCGTCTTTTATAGAGAGATGAGGCCCGTTTTTCTCTTAATAACTCTCAACTGATAACTGCCGAATTGGTCAACAGAAAATCCACATGCAGTAGTTCAGAAAGGTCTTTATGGCAAGAAAGTTACTGTTTGGTGCAGTTTCACAGCTAATTTCATCTTTGGTCCATATTTTCTAGAGGAAATGCAGAATGACAAGGTCGTAACTGTAACTGCTACTGGTGAACTATACCGGAAATTGTTAAGATTTGCAATATTCATCATAATTTTTATGATGATGAAGACTTTAAAGAAGTAGACACTTTGAAACTTAATCGCCACCAAGATCGCCTGGCCTGAACCCAGCGGATTATTGGCTCTGGTGTTATTTAAAACATTTGGTGTACACTCTGCCAATTTACGGACAAAGTGTTAACACGGCTTGGGATTTTTTAATGGAAAATTTGAAGAAAGTGACCTACCTTGGACAACATCTCCGCTGCGTGACTCCACGTGGCTCTTGCTGTCACCAGTAAGGCCGTCCTGGACGTCGTATCCGTAGGAGTACTGAGGGTTGGGGTCGTACTCGTCAGTGACCACGGTCTTGGCTACGGGGGCGGCATATGCGAGAGGGGTGGCTACCTTAGCGATGGGAGCGGCGTGGGCGGCGTAGGCTAGGGGGATCGGCGTAGGCGGGGGCGGAGTAGGCCAAGGCGGGAGCATGGTGAATCACAGGGGCGTGGTGTAATACGGGGGCAGAGGCGGCGTAGGTGGTGGCGATGGGGGCGGCCAATGGGACGCCGGCGCTGGCCACGGCGACGAGTACAGCCAAGATGACGATCTGGAATAACGGGAAGTTATAAAAAAATAATCAAAATACTTTTAATATTAATGCAGTTTTTAGAAAAATTAAAATTAAATCAAATAATTAAGAATTTGTAACGCATTTTCGACCAACACCAACACACTACGTGTACGTACATTCAACGCGTGCATTTCGCCAGCCATGGTACGATCATCAGAAGGTAATTAAAACTATTGATGATGAATTGATGGTGATAGTGGAAGTGGAAAACGTGTTTAACATTATATTTTCTACGCCAATGTGTCCAGACTTATTCCAGTAAATAATATAATTGATGATTTGATGACGTTTTTCCAGATTTGATGACGTTTTTATTTTGGATGTCTCTTTATCTTAACTAAAAAATCTGTGATCACTAAAATCTAGGAACTATCTTGTAGGATAATCAAGCTTAAAAAAAACTGTAATCTAAAAAATATGAGAGGAACTCGAATTACAGATTTGATAATTGTGGAAAGCCCTTTGAACAGTTTAGAAGTAAATTGAAATTTTTGTGAAAGGACAAGAAAACAAACTGAAAATTTGTGCTTAAACAAATCATTTTCGCTCTATTTATATATCTGTCTGCGTTTATTTATATAATAATTTTATTTAAGGACAAATAATATACTTTTTTAAATAAAAAAATATATCTGTAGCATGTATTAATCAAAACGTTTTTTTATGGACACGAAATTTCAAGACGAAAATTAAATTAAAATTATCAGAGAATCACTTTTTTAACATAGTGAATAAAAAAAATCTAAGGAATCCGAACAATAACTCAAAATAATTTACGTTTAACTAGAAAATGAAATCCAATCTGAACTTGATAAAGTTTGTTTTAGTGATCAAGAAACAAAAATCTGGCAAAATTAAATTTCTCTAAGGATAGATTTTGACATACCTTGAGAGCCATTGTTGCTGATGACCGTATCGGATCGAGTGTGTTTTCAGGGTAGCCTCCGCGGCTTTTTATACGCATTTAGAGCGAATCTCGTCTTGCCACATATCGGCTGGAACGGCACCCGATGGCGCGGGTGAGTTTCTTCACGAGCGAAGACGATGCCACGCCCCAGGAAAAGGTCGCGCGGTTTGCCTTGCCGCTAAACTGTTGGATTACATCGAATTAGCGCGGACGGTCGACGATAACTTGGGGAAATCACAGCCTTTCAAAATATCATGTTATCTGGTAAAAATGTCTATACTAATATTGGTAAATATGATAATTGTTTTCATTTGTTTCAACGGAAATTGAACGTGCGTTAAAAGAAAAAAAAAAGTCAAGTGGTTTTTGAAAATATGAAGGCATGTCGTTTCTTTTGCGGATGCTTTTTTTTGAACTGAAAAAAAAAATGAAAAAAATGTGGAAAATGCTGTATCTGTCGGCACTTGCGATAGCCTCAGGTGGGAAAAGTGTAAACAATTTAAACAGTTTTAGGTTTTAAACGAAAAATTATTTAAAAAAAGTATTTGTACATGCGTACAATTCGTTCAGAGAAGTTTAAGGTATTTTTAAAGATACAAATGTGTTTAACACAAAAGAAACATTTTTTTCGTAAAAAAAAAATTGAAGTTTACAATTACTCCATGGAGTGCATAATTACTCCCTTTATTCAAATGTAAACATATTCGTTAAATGCTATTGAAGGTATGTATACATCTCAGACACGAAAATGTACACAAATAATAAAAAACTTTTTATCCTTCTCAAAATGATAACTAAGTACAGTTGTCCAACAAACTTTATTTTTTCTTTCCTTCAGCTTGAAATTCAGTTAACTTAGCTTCAGCTAACTTTGAATTTCAGTTTTTTCACTTGACGTAAATCTAAACGTCTACAACTTCTACAAACCCTAATTAAAGTGGCGGGTCCTTTAGCCGGAAAATACATATAGATTCATCTGTAAACTAACGTATGTATGTTTACAACTACTCCTTGTTTACCAATAGCGGCTGGTGGAATTTGACATGCTCGTATATTCGTAAGGATGCATGACACCCACACCATAATTTAGGGGGTGGTTACTAGACCTAAGTAGAAGGCTATAATGGCAAAAAAATCTTCAGGGAAAACTTGCAAAAATGTTTTTCCAAAAGCGGTTGCCTCTGGGCAGATGTATAAAAAATTATATTTACTTGGTGGCTGCCATTTTTAGAGAAAAATTTTCGCAAGTTTTCCCTGAAAAATGTTTGCCATTATGGAATTCTACTTATGTCTAGTAACCATCCCCTCAAATATGATGTAGGTCCCATGCCTCCTTACGGAAATACGAGCATGTCAAATTCCACCAGCCGCCACTGTTGTTTACATTTACCCTATTGTTTTAAAAAAGCCCTGCATTTCTTTCCATACCACTTCGTTTTTCATCAAGAACTTCTAAAAGTTGATAGGCCACGTAGAGCAGAAATAAGTTTTAAGTTTGCGAGTGGTATTTAAATAATATTAAAGAAGAGAGCTCTAAAAAATTATTCTTTTCTGACTCCTTGTTTCGCCTGAATAGGGACATGAATTCTCAAAATATGAGAACGTGGAGCTTGGTGAAGCCGGACTTTTTTTTTGTACAAACCCCTCTACATCCACAGAAAATCGGTGTTTGATGTGCTATTAGTAGAACATTTTTGGAGCAATTTTTTTAATGGTATTCTCCCTGTATGAAGGTGGTATAGAAGGGAAATTTTAAAATCTTTTCTTAACCAGCTTGATGATATAGAACTACAACAAAGGTATTTTCAACAAGATCGCGCTAGAGTTCAGAATGCACCAGAACCTGTGAACGTTTTGAGATAATTTTTTCAAGATAAATTCATTAGTTTAAATGTCGACAATGAATTTCCACCAAGATCATGATATATTAGGTACTCTACGATACTTCTTTTTATTACAGTGACAGTAATGTAATTTTCTTAATAATAAAAACTTCAATAGGGACTACCCTCTAGTGGGTCTCGACTGTTCCAGTGGGTCTGACAAGGTTAGCAATAGCGACAGCAACAACAGTGAAGGGCAGTCCCTAATGTAACCACTGAATTCCCCAGGCGAGAAAATAAGCTGATAATATCATTCATTGTTCTGCATCGTCAGATATATCATACCTATGAGACCTAATAAGGTCGAAATCCGGATCTGTGGTTTTTGATGACGTATAACAGTAAACGGGAATTATTCTCATTATAATAATGCTCACAATATTTTTGTTCATCAACCCCGTTTATCAACAATGTTTCCCTAAAATATGTTCTTGAACATATTTTCATTTATTTAAAATAAGAAACTTCTCATCATCATTGTCACCCTAATTTTGTCATGTAGTTTGTATTGACGGCCTTAAGATATAATTGCCTAAAATCTGCACCGCCCAATCAACTAGGGACCTCGCCCGAACTGTACCGTGTTACACCACGTAATAAACTGGTAATACAGATACCAGTTCTTGTTTACAACCAACTACTTGAGGTCTCAGTCAGTGCAGTTCGTCATCTACATAAAAAAACATATTTTTTCAGGAAAAGTTTCATACAAACACTGTTTTCATTAATTATCCACCATATTTTTAATTTTATTTCCTTTCTTATTTCTCATCCGTCATATTATGATTAAATGGACCCAGAAAACTTATTTGACCACTACTAAACTTAACTTGGGTATACTAATTGTAAGTTAAACTCAATTGATCTTCACTGCGAGATACTTATTTTTGGCAATGGACATGTTTCAAAAATTTCAATCTTATGCTTATACCGTGTGGTCCAAAAGTTTGGAAAATGCTGAAAATTCAAAAAAATATGCTGACATTGAACCGAAAAAAAAAGGCGAATTGAGTACTATAATATTTTGTTGAATTCCACTAATCTCAGCCAAAATTAACCCCTACCCCTTCAAATCCCAATAATTTATAGAATTTTTGGATTTCTTAATAAATAAAGGAACAAATTCATTTGTGACATTTTTTTGAACGATTTTTTTAAAAAGTTACATATTAAAAATTTTACATGTCTCGAAATAAGCATATATTTGGAAAAACTCATTAAAATAAAAGGAAATGATAAGAATAATAATGTAATCCTTTAGAAGGAGGAAAGTTTCGGATTCAGCATTCTCTAAATACTTAAGTTTTATCCGAAATATTTTTTTCGATTCGCACAAATTACTTAACTTGTCAAATGTACTTTTGTTACATTGATGTTGAGATTAACTTAATATATATCATTCCTACGAATGCCCTGCTTAACAGAGGCACAATAGAATGACCAACAAGGACACCTGATCTGACCTCTCTTGATTTTTTTACTGCAGGTATTTGAAAAACAAAGTTTATTAAACTTGACAAAACGATAATGAATATTTAAAAGAAATAATGTGTAATTAGAATATAAGTATTGCAAAATGTCTCCGAGCACCTTTATCTTCGATTCACATTCTGTCAAAAGAATAAAGTAATCATAATCAATTGTAACATTTTTTTTTCGGTTTAATGTGTTTTCTAAATCCTGAAGTGGGTACTGGAACCTTCGGCGTAGAAACAAAAACTGGACGTTTTCCACGAAACACCGAACTACTACACTTTTCTCGACGCACGTTTCGCCAACCAAGTGGGCATCTTCAGGAGAAGATTAAAACTGAGTTTTAATCTTCTCTTGAAGATGCCAACTCGCTTGGACAAGATTAAAACTCAGTTTTAATCTTCTCCTGAAGAACTTGATTGGCGAATCGCGCGTCGAGAAAAGTGTAGTAGTTCGGTGTTTCGTGGAAAACGTCCAGTTTTTGTGTTTTCTAAAGATAATAGGACGTTCCGAGACATGTAACAGCTTTCACTATTTAAAATAAAAATCATCATGCCTTTTTGAATATATATTTTTAATGACAGATTCCCTTTCTTTATAAGGAATCCTTTTTTTTATAAGGAATCAAAAAATGCAATACTAAATGGAGACGACGTGAAGCTATGCGCATCCCGTTTCTACCACCTTTAATTATTACTGTTATTTGTGTTGTTTATCACGACTAATTAAATTGTTGAAGTGTGTTTCTAGAATAGTATTCCTGTTTTAATATTGTTTTCTTATATACGACAATTTATGCAAAAAATATGAAGAATAAAATATAGCTGGAGAGTAGAACGCAGTAAAATGTATAGTGTTTTCTAAAAGCGTCAAGAATCATACTAAGAACCAGTGGCGTTTGGTGATATTTCAATTAGCCATATCTTGAAAACGACGCATGGGACCCACTTCACTTTTTAGGTGATGACTATACCTCTTACAGAAAAGATTTTTATTGAAAAAAAAAACGTCAGCAAAGTTTTCGAAAACGTTTTCAAAAAAAACTGCAGAACACCCTGGGATCTCAGTAACGCTCTGTGGAATATTTGCAGTATATTTTTTTTCATAATCTAGAAACAAATATAAGAAGAGGTTTTTCGATTTGTTACAAAATATTTATTTTTCAAAAAAGTTATGGCCATTTTAATTTAATAGGAACATTTTGTTTCCCAAAAATTAAAATGGCCATAACTTTTGAAAAAAAAAATATTTTTTAACAAATCGCAAAACCTCTTCTTATATTTGTTTCTATATTATGAAAAAATTTACTGCAAATAATCCAGAGAGCGTTACTGAGATCCCAGGGTGTTCTGCAGTTTTTTTGAAAATTTTTTCGCAAACTTTGCTGACGGTTTTTTCACTATAAATCCTTTCTGTAAGAGGTGTATAGTCATCACCTAAAAAGTGAAGTGGGTCCCATGCGTCATTTTCAAGATATGGCTAACTGAAATATCACCAGTAAATACTAGTAAGAACAGTAAATACTTATTTCCCCATTTTTTTTTACCCAATTGAAACTTCGACCACTCGCCACTGTCTTCGATGGAAATATACGGTCAAGTTCGTCGGCAATTGCCGAAATGTCAACAGCATATCATATACATGTACACTACTCGATCGTAATGAATGATCAAGAGCTCAAATTGAGCAACCGGATTACTTTATATTTGGAGCGTTTCGTATCTTTCACGATCGTGTTTATTAAACCGAGGAATGTCGAATTAAATGTAATCGAGGAATGCGCTTCTGCAATTTCCACCTGCTCGAACCGAATTGGACGTTCGAACGTTTACGCAAGTTTGTTGAAGTCAGAGAAATGATGTAACAAATTATAAAGAAATTAGGCGCCAACAGAGAGAATTATAGGAATAATCGATGAAAAAAATTGATTAGTTATTGGATTGATTTCACAAATAAGTAAAATAAACATAACCAAGGGCACACCATCTTCATAATACATATTAGTTGTCTTTTTTTCTTCCTCTTCCGAATCCTGTCAGCTAGCGTTTAATTGTAATTTTTTTCATTGTATGTTATTAATTATAAGAGGTATATCTAATTAACTGAATAATTTTGCTTGGTATACTGTAATAATTAAGTTATAATATAATATATACAGTGCGTGTCAAAAGGTCCGGGATAGCTAAATAACTCGAGAAACACGCCTCCTAGAGAAAAATTAATATAAAAGTTTTAGGATTTTTCCCTGAAAATTCAATGGTGACCTTGGATGCGACCTTGGCCATTGAATTGTCATATTGATTAAGAAAATGTGTTAAAATTTCATTCCTATAGCTTCCTCCAGTGACTACCATTAAAAAAATGGTCCAAACATTCTTATTTTACTAGCACACAAAACATCAATTTTCTGTGGATGACAAGGCACTTCATCAGAAAAAATATATTAGAGCGCTCTTCATTCATATTGTTTAAATACTACTCGAAAATGTTGTAACATATGACATTTCTCAAAAAAAGTGTCTAAATATTTGAATATACTTTCTCTTCAGTATTTTCAGTAAATATATTTGTTACTTTTTTTCAAGTATTTCTAACCTGACCATTTTTTAAAGATTCATTCAGTACAACCAATTTCTCATCATGAAGATCTGTGAAAATGGCACAATCACAAATGCTGACACCAAGAAAGTTGTGAAATAAATATTTTATACTAAAAAATACCCAATATAAAATCTCAGTTTATATTGTTTTTTGATAAAAGAACGTATTCCATTTGGATATACCGTTCTTTCAAACATGTTTTAACAGATTTTGAAAAAGAAAAGAAGAATAATATAGGCATTACACTTTTTCGCGCTATTTTAAAATAAATTTGGAGGACAATTCCTCAACTTTCTAAAAGAAAAATGGCAGACTCCGTTGCATTATTAATAGAAGCGTTATCCCACTTCTGAATTTACTGGAAGTCGCACGAGAGAGCATAACAGCAATAATTTAATTTTATGGGCGATGAATTTTATATTAGGAAGAAGCGAGGGCAGGTGACTATGGATAGATTTGATTCAATGGCTGTCGTAGAGTACATTATTATAAGGTGATTCTAGCACAAGACGGCTTCATGTTCGGTGATTTAGAATATTCAAGAAAATTGGGCCCGTAGTGAATATCGTGTTGGTAGGGGTTAACAAAAAAAAAAATGGAGATTGTTTTATATTTAGTATACAGTGATCGGCAAAAGCTAGAAAAGGGCAAATAAATATATAATTTTTTAAAGTTTTCACATAACATTCTTAATAAGGGCTAAAAGATTAAGACAAAATCTAATTTATTATTGGATTTATTAATTTAAAGCTAGAAAGTCGGACTAGGCGTCAAACCGTGAGAATAAAATATCAGAAATCAGACCGGAACCATTAGAAGTCTGTCGGTAGAGCACAAATGGGCGTTTCGATGACCTCTTCTATAAGTGGGACCGTCGATTCTTTTGGGCCTCTGTGTAAAAAGAAATTCATTGCGATGAAATGGAAATGTTTTTGCATTTTTTTATTTTTCATCTAATTCCCCCGAAAAATAGCCCCTACGGACTATAAAAAGAACGCGGCCAGTTGCGATATTTAGCACATGAATTTTCCTTTTCATAACAACTTTTTTTTGTCAGAATGACGGATTAACAGACGCAGAGATAACTAAAGAAATATTTCATTTATTACGGATACTTGCGACCGCAATAAATAATACCTAAGGCACCCTTGGCTATTTGATTCGCATTCTATTTCTTTATGAACACAGTAATCAATAATCACCTAATAATGCGGTGGGATCGTGGATTATTACATTTTGCCTTAACAAAATGCGACTAAGCTCCAGTATCTTATAGTCCATGTCAATTTGAAAACCTCCCACCCACAGTTAATTTAATTTTCAAAGGGAACACTTTAAAAAATATTTGCAGTCTTCGTCGTTCAACCCCATGGGAGGGGTAGATTTACCCTTAAAATCTTAAATGGGTAGGGGAGTCAAGTGTTACATCATCTAAAGCTCGTTTAATTCTCTTTCCAATAATTTTCGGTTTAAGTCGTTTCATTGTAGTACAATTTCGATGGTACTTAATTTGGGTCTATTAAATAGTGAAATTTTCATTTTTTGCTATGTCTGGAATGCTCCATAGATAAGTCTAAGTCTGCCTGTTTTTAAACTCCGCCAAAAAAAAATTCTTAAAATAACATTTTTTTAAACAAAATAACTACAGCAAATTTTGAGAATTTGCTGTAGTGTTTTTAATTCAGTTTTACTTGTTGAGCTTCAGTGATAATTTTAGTAAATGAAATTGTGAAAATCGTTTACTCTCGTCAAAAAATGTATTGAAATTATTTTTATTAATGCAGAGGTTGGAAAGTACACACCAAGGACGGTATTTTTTTAATGAAAGAAATATGTTCTTGATATGTTCTTGTTCTTGGTATGTTCTTGATTTGGTGGCAAAGTTTTCAGAAACTGATTCGGTGCGAAATATAAAAAGAAATACTTAACCGGTGAGTACTAAATGAAGAAGCTCAAATTGCGATTTTGGGAACATTTATTGCATAGTCCACCAGCTTCTTGCAAAAAAGACGGGAATTTCACACGAGACTGTAAGAAAAGCACTGAAATTACATAAATTTCACCCTATAAAATGCGGATACTTCAAGAGCTCTATGAGGACGATGTTGATAGAAGAGTAGAGTTTTGTGAAACCATGTTCAATCTAGTCCCTAATCTTCTGCAACATATATGTTTCAGCGATGATTGTACATTTTTTCTAAATGGCAATGTATCTTTTGTAAATAAACAAAATTGTCATTATTGGGGCACAACGGCCACAAAAATTTAATGTTTGCGCTGGTATTCTTGAAAATGTCATTATTGGTCCTTAATTTATTGAAGAAAACTTTGAAGAGAGACGATGTGTGTGTGACTTTAACATTATTGAAGGAACTATCATCCTCTTATAACTCATGAGCTAGAGACTCAAATCAGCTGATAATTTAGTTTTACAGGAAACCCTGTTACATTTCCAGCAGGACGGTGTTCCACCTCATTATTTTCTTCCCATCCGTCAGTACCTACTTAAACGAGAGATTCACGGATAGATGGATTGGCAGAAAAGGAGCTATTGAACGGCCTCCTAGATCACCAGATTTAACTCCCTTAGACTTCTTTCTTTGGGGACATATTAAATCCGTTATTTATGAAACACGACATGCTGATATTTAAGACTTCAAAAGGCGAATTACAGTAGAATGCGGCCGGTCAATTATCTTTGAAGTTTTCCTAAATGTAAGAGAGTAGTTCGAAAATACTTTATCACTGTTTTGCGCATAATGGACATTTTGAACAGTTTATAGTAGGTAAGTAGACCCTAGTGGTAAATAGACCCTAGTGGGAAGTTTTCAAATTGACACCGTGTAGGTATATTAAATGCGTCTAAAACTTGAAAATTATCTGATTTGCCACAAAAACGTACCACTATTGGAAATCATTCCTAAAATTAATCTTTTATCTCCCAGACTAAGGGTGTACCACAGCTCATGGTCACCAGGTATGTAATTAACAGTTTTCCTAAACAAAAACTGAATTCGTTGAAACGAAAAAATTAATTATATCTCAAATTTCTCCCTAAGCACTCCAGCGTTAAGCAAAAACCGGATCAAAGCGTGCCATCTTCTGGCGACGACGTCGTGTTTTAGTTACACAAAGAAATTATCTGCGGATCTCTCCCTTTGTGGCGTAGAAGTCTGGAATAAAATCGGCCCACAAAGGAAGACGAATCGTTTTTCACGAGGGTAGCGAATAACTGTGACAGAGTAAAATTACTTTAGAATCACTTAACGACCGGAGCAATGCTGCCGGGTTATAAAATCAAGCTGTTACTTGCCGGAAGTTGCATCCTGTCCACGTTATTTGAATTTTCGTTGGAGCGTCTCGTATTTCAAAGAAGATATTTGGTAGCCGGGGAATTATCGGAGACTTTGTTACAAAATAGTAATTTACGTAACAAGTCCATAAAATATTGTTAACCAAACAATAAAAAAAGTTAAAAAAAACTAAGAACATTTTAATCTTTGTTTATATCAATATTTATAATGAAATTGTGGCTATATATATATTTTTTTTCACTAAAATTTTACTTTTCAGCATAGAGTAGTACAAGCTCCACAGAATTGAGAATTTACCAATTTCTAATGATTGCGCTAAATAAGCCGAAATTACGTTCTCTGAAACAGTTTTGCATTGCATTTCTTTATTGATATCCACTTCATGAAGCGTCTTCGTACCTAAACTTTGATTTTTCAGATAGTAATTATGGTATAGCAGCAGCTGCTACATTGTAAATTTCGACAGACACATTTTTCTTCAGACTCACTCTCACTGCTGTTCACCACTAAGCATTTATAAAAAATCGTATCCAAAAACCACGCAAACTTTTAAAAAGCAAAGATTCAACTATTTTAATCCTGGAGTGGGTACTGGAACATTTGGCGTAGAAACAAAAAACTGGACGTTTTCCACGAAACGAAAGATTAAAACAGTTTTAATCTTCTCCTGAAGATGCCAACTTGGTTGGCGAAACGCGCGTCGAGAAAAGTGTAGTAGTTCGGTGTTTCGTGGAAAACGTCCAGTTTTTTTACTATTTTAATATCAAACTGGTGCGTCCTTATCTCGTTACTATTCAACTGCATTATTCTAAAGCATAACTGATTTTTGTTTGTTTGTTTGATCTTTATTTCCATTAGACTTTGAGTACAAAGTATAAGTTAAGTCAATATGTTTGGTAAAATACAAAAGTATACGTATGAATATAAGCTAAAAGAAAAAAAAATGTAACTATTAAATAGCACTAATTGTAAATTTAAAACTAAAAAATGACACATCCACCAATAGTTACATACATACATACAATTATAACATATACACTTATTCGCACATATTGTTACATTGTAAATATTCTGACATTGAATAAAAAGCATATTTTAATAACATTTTTCGTGCTCTGTTTTTAAATAGTGATATACTATTTATTGTCTTCAAGGACACTGGAAGCTTATTAAACGATTTCATACCATTATTTGGTTATTAAACTCAATGACAACAATGTTACTCTCCCCGTTCGGGAAATACATATTTCCCGGACTAATCTGGAAAAATATTACTTTTTCAAAGGGAACACATCCGGAAAGTGGGTGCATTTCGGGAAAATTACATGACTTTTTTTTCTACCATTGGCTTTTTTAAAACTAAAGCATACATCTTAAGTCCAAAGGCATTAGGGTATGTTTTTGCTCTTGTTTCAAGTTCTGAAAATGTGTCGAATCATCTAGATAGGATTGAAGGAAATACGACTTTTTCGTGAATTTAAAGAAAATACGAGATTTACGTAGATTTTTTTTATATTTCCGAAAAACTGAGACGTGCTAGATTAATTTCAGTGGGTCAAGATACATAAATATATGTACTTCAGGTCTCAAAGTTATACGCTTTCTTTTTTTTATATGTGTGGTTGTCTTACTTTTGAGCTAGAAAAAAGCTCAAAGTCTGAGGTTACGCAGAATTTTACCTGGAAATCCGAAATTTACCTCGGAATTATACATAGTTTCATCAGAAAGATATTTCCAAAGAACTGTCTTTTGGAAAATTATTGAAGTTTAATTTTGGTGAGGGATATTAGTAAATAGTATATAAGAAGCGTTATAAAAGTGTCATTGTTGGCATATCTGACTTCTGGTTTCGCCGGAAGCGACTATTAATTCATCAGTTTTTTTTAATCACCCTAATTGGCATCTTTTTTTGCCTTCATGTTCCTGAAACTGCAGATGGATACATAGTCTTATATAGTAATCTCTACAAATAACAGAGGTATCATTTCTTTAATATCTCTCTGAATATTGCAAACAGATGAACTCTATCTTCGTCAATACCGAGGCTCTTCTAAAACCGTGTACCCTTCAAATATTTTAATCTTAGTTTTTTTGGGGGGATCGTGTGGAATATTTTTGGAAATCGAGAACTTCCTTTTCCCAAAAGGAGTAGTTTCGATATTTAGATCCATATTCCTTGTTTATAATACACAAAAAGCAGCCATGAGTTACATTTGAGAAGCGAAGTAGTATTGTCTTGAATGTCATCGAATATTATCTTAGGCAATTATGGAACCATCTTAAAATATCAATCGTTAATGAGTGTCGACCGAATATAACTTTCATGGAAAATAATAATTAAATTTCTGCAATAGTTAAAAAATCGATTACTTTTTCGTTTGTCAGAATTCCTAAAAGCTACTTATATTTGTATATTGCTTTCTCTTAATTCCAACAATGGTTCCCTGAATTACACCACGAGTCAAACAGTTTTTAAATTCATTGCTTCTCACAGTCAAATCAATGAGCCTAAACCTTTATCTTTTCTGTATCTTTTTCAGGTACATCCTTTATTTTTTATTGTCACATCAATTTTAAAAGCGCCAGTTACGCATCGCTTCTAATTTTGGACGATGTCTTTTAGTCTGAGTATTGCTCCAGACGCCTTTCATTTCGTGATAGGATTCGATTTCTAAGATCTGTCAATAAAATGCATCTAGATCTATCTTGACGATGACACAGTATTGAATCTTACAACTTTCCTAAAAGGTAACCCTTTGCCTAACTAGATGAATCTTCCAGTTTATTCTATTGCACCATTTGCATCATTTTATGTGACGCATCGCCGTCCCAAATGCACTTTCGCGTAAACTAGATAATCTAATGTAATTCGCAGCGCTGCATCTAATGAATTCTTAAAACGCCTGCAAGCAAAATGGGAATGGACCGCGGCGACCGTAAAAATCGAATTTGGCTGAGAAATATAGGAATTATCCTACTTGGCTCCCTCACGACTTTCTTAGTTTAAATGTATAGGAGTTTTATATTTCAATCCAGTCAATATAGACAACTCCACAAAAATTCGCATAGAGCTGAAAATTGATGTAGATATTAAATACCATATTAATATACCTTATACAGGGTGGCCCAGGGGTCGTGTACACCCCCAAAAAAGAGCTCCATTTTTTGTAGTAGGAATTTGAAATTTTACATACGTAAATGAATCGTTGAAGCTCAACTTTTAACCTATAGAGTGGATATTTCCTATTTCCGCCTTAACCGGAAGTGATATAAACTTTATTTTTTTCAAATGGCAACCACCATTTTTTTTATGCGATTCGGCTAGAAGATCGGATTATTTATCTGTCTGTTTTTAAACAGAAAAATCGGTTAAAAATGGCAAAGATACGTACATTATTTATATTTTATGAAGGCGGCTATGAATCAAATATTAGCGCTTGCTTTTTTTAACAAGTAAGCCATGGAATTTACAAAAAAAGGGTACAATGGTACTCTTGTAAATTAAAGTTGGATGTAAAGTTACGCAGAATATCTTTATCTTTATGCAGAACTTTAGAAAATTTCATTTTTCCAAAAAAGAAAGGGCCAATATTACGTTTTTACAAATGGCAATATTCATTTTTGATATTACAAGTTTGAAACGTTCCCCAGTTAGTATGCCATCGAATGCGTCTACTGATTGTAAAAATTACTAAATCAGTTACCTGTCAAACTCAACGCAAACTTTTGTTTTGCACAACTCTTATTATTTATGCTTAATCTTATTAGTTATTAGTCTGTAAGTTCTGACGTAATTTTCGCATGCTGTATGTCAAGTTGACATTATGTGTTTCAAATTTATAAAATAAATAATGGACATTGTCATTTGAAAAAATGTAATAATGGCGCTTTCTTTTTTAGGAAAAAAGGAGTTTTCTAAAGTTTTGCATAAACATAAGTTATAAAACATAACAAAAACTTTACATCCAACTTCAGTTTACAACAATAGTACCATTGTACCTTTTTTTGTAAATTCCGTGGCTTACTTGTTAAAAAAGCAAGCGCTTAATATTTGATTCATAGCCGCCTTAATAAAATATAAATAATGTACGTATCTTTGCCATTTTTTAACCGATTTTTCTGTTAAAAAACAGACAGATAAAAAATCCGATACTCTAGCCGAATCGCATAAAAAAATGGTGGTTGCCATTTGAAAAAAAAAAAAAGTTGATATCACTTCCGGTTAGGCGGAAATAGGAAATATCCACCCTATAGGTTAAAAGTTGAGCTTCAACGATTCATTTACGTATGTAAAATTTCAAATTCCTACTACAAAAAATGGAGCTCTTTTTGGGGGTGTACATAACCCCTGGGCCACCCTGTATAATAATATACCTTATTTTTCATGCAATAACTGTCTGCGATACTACATCAGCAATTTTCAAAAGGAGTAAAACAACATTATCTAAATTTTTAAAGAAAAAACGTTATGATTTAATTGATTGCGCATAAGTATTTAAAAATATTGACTCATCTCCACGAGTCATCATCACAAATGAGATTCGCTTTTTTTGCTATACATGGAGCTCCAAAAAATTGATTAAAGACGCAATTAAAGATAATTAAGTTTTGTAAAAAATATACGGAACAATAAACGAGTACAAATATCTTGTCTTCCTCCAACATCTGCTTCTGCTATCAGCACGTCAAGGCTAGTCTTGCTCCAATATTGAATAAAATACAACAGATGAGGATCCTTATGGTATAAATGAGGAGACAACTGAGGTATCTTTCTTCTTAGAACAATCTACTAATATCCAGCAAGAAGAGGAAGAAGAAAGCGAAGAAGACATTACGCGTAGGACTTTTGATGTTTAATTTGTAATAGTGTATCTAAGCCCTGTACAAATTTTCAGCTCTATGCGAATTTTTTTCGAAGTTACATTTGTTTTTCTATTTTGACTGGACTAATTTGTATGCACCTTGTTGGGTCCGATAGCATCACGTTTGTCTCTCTGATACAATCGAAAAGGGTCAGCTATGGTGGGCGAGACCTTTGTTAACTGCCAAGAGATTGAAGTGAGAACAAACTGAAATGTCACGAAAGAGTAATTTGTTTTATTTAGAGAAATGATCTTTTGGGCAGAAAAATGGTACCCATATATATTTTGTATTCCAAACTCATTTCTGAGTGTGGATAAAAAAATGTTTTTCTTTCCGAAAAAAAAAAAAACGAAACAAATGTTACAAAATTACGATATACCTAAAAAAAATAATTAGGTTCCAAAAAAACAGTTTTGAAGGAAATCATCGCTTTGTTATGAATAGTATTTGCACAAAAATTTTTGCATATGTATTTATATCATTCCATACAAAAGATGTATATGGGACATTTCACGCCAACTAAATGAGGTCAAATAAAATTTCTGTTTGAAACATCACAATCGATAGTACTTGCTAAAAAACAAACTTCCCTAAAATTTTAGATTTTTTGAGCCACAAGGAGAGAGATGGTGAGGATGAGAAAATACAAATTTTAGTTTCGACTAATATTTCAATCTTTCTCGGTAAGAAAATGAAAAAAATAAAAAAAGAAGGTTGCAATGGTTTTCGATGTGTTTTTTTTTTGCGTAGAATACATTTTTTTTTTGCATAGATAAAAATATTTTCAAAATTATTGGGGGCAGTTTTCACCCTTATTTTGAGGATTGAAAGTTTAAAATCGAAATTCCGAAAAGTATGACACAATTTTTTTCAATTTTTTTTTTTCATTTCTTTTTTTTTCCTACTTTCGATTAATTTTTAATTCATAATACGAATCTAACGTCAAATTTTCAAAAAACCAAATGGCGGATCCAGTATGGTAGTCAACTTTTAAAAAATGGCTAAATTTTGATATTTAAAAAATACCATCGTATTCTACGGGAAATTTTCTACATTAGATTCGTAATCAGCGACCCCAAAAACCTTGGAATATATTATTCACTTGCCATTTACTATCTCACAGGATGAGAAAATACGCTAAAACCACGTTTTTTCACCTTTGGGCAGTTTTTTGGGCCAGTTCCTGGTCGAAGCCTATTATGAATTAAAAATTAATCGAAAGTAGGAAAAAAAAGAAATGAAAAAAAAATTGAAAAAATTGTGTCATACTTTTCGGAATTTCGATTTTAAACTTTCAATCCTCAAAATAAGGGTGAAAACTAAAACCACGTTTTTTCACCTTTGAACCGATTTTTGGGGCAGTTCCTGGTCGACGCCCATTATGAATTAAAAATTAATCAAAAGTACGACAAAAAGAGAAATAAAAAAAAATTGAAAAAAAAATCGCGTCAAACTTTTCGAAATTTCGATTTTAAACTTTCAATCCTCAAGATAAGGGTGAAACCTACCCCCAATAATTTTGAAAATATTTTTATCGTATTCTACGCAAAAAAAAACATATCGAAAACCATTGCAACCGGCTCGTGGTACGACAAATTGGCTCAAGGTACATACGTCGCGTCGTTATTGAATTTTCAATTTAGTCAAGCAGTATTACCTAATCCTGGACAGTAAACAAAAAATTGGGAAAAACATTATCATTAGAAATAATTTATTTCATTTCAGGCAATGCCTCGCAGCAAAGATTGTACCAAAGCTTGTAACTGATCGTCCTACAGAAAAAAGACCTGCTACGCAACATGACGACTCCTCAGCATATGTGAGTGGTGTTCTAAGTGACATGAGTAATTGACAAAATGAAGAAACAAACAAGGGGTGGTAGGGGAAAAAGTAGGTCACGTATATTGACGAACACACCTAAAAAGGAAGAGATAAAAGTAGGAAAAAAAAGAAATGACAAAAAAAATTGAAAAAATTGTATCATACTTTTCGGAATTTCGATTTTAAACTTTCAATCCTCAAAATAAGGGTGAAAACTAAACCACGTTTTTTCACCTTTGGACCGATTTTTGGGCCAGTTCCTGGTCGACGCCCATTATGAATTAAAAATTAATCAAAAGTACGACAAAAAAAGAAATAAAAAAAAATTGAAAAAAAAAATCGCGTCAAACTTTTCGAAATTTCGATTTTAAACTTTCAATCCTCAAGATAAGGGTGAAACCTACCCCCAATAATTTTGAAAATATTTTTATCGTATTCTACGCAAAAAAAAAAACATATCGAAAACCATTGCAACCGGCTCGTGGTACGACAAATTGGCTCAAGGTACATACGTCGCGTCGTTATTGAATTTTCAATTTAGTCAAGCAGTATTACCTAATCCTGGACAGTAAACAAAAAATTGGGAAAAACATTATCATTAGAAATAATTTATTTCATTTCAGGCAATGCCTCGCAGCAAAGATTGTACCAAAGCTTGTAACTGATCGTCCTACAGAAAAAAAGACCTGCTACGCAACATGACGACTCCTCAGCATATGTGAGTGGTGTTCTAAGTGACATGAGTAATTGACAAAATGAAGAAACAAACATGGGGTGGTAGGGGAAAAAAGTAGGTCACGTATATTGACGAACACACCTAAAAAGGAAGAGATAAAAGTAGGAAAAAAAAGAAATGACAAAAAAAAATTGAAAAAATTGTATCATACTTTTCGGAATTTCGATTTTAAACTTTCAATCCTCAAAATAAGGGTGAAAACTAAACCACGTTTTTTCACCTTTGGACCGATTTTTGGGCCAGTTCCTGGTCGACGCCCATTATGAATTAAAAATTAATCAAAAGTACGACAAAAAAAGAAATAAAAAAAAATTGAAAAAAAAATCGCGTCAAACTTTTCGAAATTTCGATTTTAAACTTTCAATCCTCAAGATAAGGGTGAAAACTACCCCCAATAATTTTGAAAATATTTTTATCGTATTCTACGCAAAAAAAAATTTCGAAAACCATTGCAACCTTTTCTTAAATTTTTTTTTATTTTTTTTTATTGAAAAGATTGTTTTAGAGTCGAAACGAAAATTTGAATTTTCTCACACTCACCACCCTCTCCTTTTGGCTCAAAAAATCTAAAATTTTAGGAAAGTCAGTTTTTTAACAAGTACTATCGATTGTGATATGTTTCAAACAGATATTTTTTTTGACCTCACTTAGTTGGCGTGAAATGCTCCATATGTGTATAACAAAACTTTTTCTTCACAAAATGTTTTCAATTTCTTGAAACCTTTGAAAATAGAATTGTTGCCCCAATGTAAGATGATATCAAATATTTCTTGTGCTTTTTTAATATTATTAAAAAATTATATACATTATCTCATGCTCAATAATTATATGCAACACCAGAAAATTTTTATATGCAAGTGCGCAAGAGAAACATATTTCCAGGTGTAGCACAATAACAGCTTTAATATAAATATTGTCCTTGGACAATATTTATGTATGAATAACATTGTTGAGGAAGGTTGTAAATATTGTTGGCTATTCACTTTGCACATATTAATTATCACTTACGTAACTTTAAACTTAAAAAAAAACATACTGCGGAGTGGAATTAATCGCTATTATAGTTCGATGAAAATTATTGGATGAAAAAATGTGTCTACCTACACGAAAAACGCACAAAATGACTATTCAAAACAATACCGTCATTTCTTCAGTAAACCAATCTTGCTGTACTGCGATGGGAATTTATTTATGTACCTCGTATATCTGTACACCTTGCCGCATTGATAGATAGTACGATAACGCTTAATGGGCTCCTATTTATATCAGGGTGTAAGTTACTTGCTCCTTTTAAAAACCCCACACGGATCTGGCCTATAAGCGTGGGCCTCGCAAATGCCACACCTAATGCCAAGTTTATTATGCGCGTTAAGTGGACAGCCGCGTCTCAAGTGGGGTTACAAGACTCGAGAAATCAGACTGAATTATTTGCAAAAATTTTTTGTCAATTTGTCCGCTGCTCAGGGCAAGATAGCTAACATGATATTGCTAAACACCAAATTTTACGGATTTCCGACAGAAGCGGACTTCCAGCACTGCTTTCAACAATGGAAAAGTCGTATGGAGCGGTGTAGAGATCGCCAAGGGGAGTAGGGGAAGGTGTTGTACCATGGGCAGGTACGTACCTTGAGCCACATGCAGTTTTAGTATATACTAAAGATGGAAACTTCTTGTAAACATATGCTGAGTGAAGCGTATGTCAGAGATTTCGCTAGCAATGTGTATTACATGGTTGTTTTAGACATTAAAGACGCAATGCTTAAATAAAGTTTTTAGTAGGGCTAAAGTAAATATTTTCAAGGTAAGTTCTTGTTTAATTTCATAAACAGAAATAGTTGAATGCGTATGATTGTCACAGCATACTATTTTGTATGGTATTGCTTATGGAATGATGTTACCTCTCACAGTATTTTTTTTTTCCTTCAGGAGCCGTCCTTGTACTATCCGGTTATACTGCAGCCTCTTGGGCTTTTTGTATTTTCTCCTGTACCGGTTTACTGCACCCAGTCTAAAATCTTTGTTCCCTGCACTAATTTGTACAGGGTCATATCTGGCTGTGCAGTGTAATCTTCTGGTTCCATAAAGGGTTTTCCATATATTGCTTGCCGTTTGCGATCCAAAGCCTCACACTGACAGAGAATGTGAAGGGCTGACTCCGTTTCCTTGTTGCACATTCTGCATCTTAGGTCTCCGTTGTACAGGCCCATTTTATTTAGGTGTTCTCGAACAGGAAGATGTCCTGTGCGTAACCCTACTATAGTGCATAGCTGTTTCCTGTTCATTGCTAACAGTTGCTCGGCTACGGGTTTTGATGGTTCTTTAATGAATTTCTTCCCATGTATTTGTCTGGGCATTTTTCTCCAGTATTCTTTGTGTTGTTGTTTGACCCACTCATTAATATGTCCCCTGATGACGGTTTTTGCCACTCCAAGGGCCGGTTCGGGGCCAATATAATCTTCCGACGATCCATTTCTGGCTAACTCGTCAGCTTTCTCATTGCCTTCGATACCCTGATGACCTGGCACCCACATCAAAGTGACCTTGTTGTGAGTTGCCAGCCTTATCAGTTCTTCTTTGCAATCCCATACCAGTCTTGATGTCACCTTAGCGTTGCTAAGGGCTTTTAGGGCAGCTTGACTGTCTGAACAAATTCTGATCCGCTTATTAATATATGCCCTCTTATTATTGATCCTCAAACATTCGAGAATTGCACAGACCTCTGCCTGAAATACAGAAGTAAACTTTCCTAGTTGAAGACTCTCTTTGTGTTTATTTTGCACACAATAGATGCCAGCACCAGTTCCATTATCAGTCTTTGACCCGTCCGTGTACCAGGTCAATTCTCACAGTATTAACATAACCTAAATTTTTTTACCTGCATTTGTTTGTTCATGTAACGTGTTACGCACGTTGAGCCATAGCAATATGTTGTATCTTGAACCGGCTCGTGGTACGACAAATTGGCTCAAGGTACATACGTCACGTCGTTATTGAATTTTCAATTTAGTAAAGCAGTATTAATCCTGTACAGTAAACAAAAAATTGGGAAAAAACATTATCATTAGAAAGAATTTATTTCATTTCAGGCAATGCCTCGCAGCAAAGATTGTACCAAAGCTTGTAACTGATCGTCCTACAGAAGAAAGACCTGCTACGCAACGTGACGACTCCTCAGCATATGTGAGTGGTGTTCTAAGTGACATGAGTAATTGACAAAATGAAGAAACAAACAAGGGGTGGTAGGGGAAAAAGTAGGTCACGTATATTGACGAACACACCTAAAAAGGAAGATATAGAACTGGCGAAACTTGAAGAAAAACTAAACCTGTAAAAGTTGTAAGAAGACAAGTTTTATTAATAAGCCTTCAGCTTTGGATGCCTCTACAAGCTCAGAGACTTTTAGTGAAACAGACATAACATCAAATTCAGACGATGATATAAGTTTATCAGAAGAAGTGGACGCACAAAGATTGGAGCAAGAGATGGAGACAGAAACTATTGAGGTGGACAATTAAAACTTAATTTAAAACAAGTAAAAATATGCAGCAAACAATCGGAAATACTATTATGTACGTTGCCAAGGTTGTTTCAAAAGAAAATCAAGAACTAAATGTCATTTACTTGAAGAAGGTATTGGACTCAAATACATTTATACTCGAAGAATCAGCTAGAATTATTGTGGTAGAAGATTATTATGAATTATGAAACTACCTCAACCGGAAACTACCATAGGTTCAGCTCAACAGCAACGCCTTCTTATATTTCCTGTTGATTTTTGTGCTTACAATGTAAAATAGATTTGAATAAATACTTAATGAGTGAAAACATTTATTTCATCCACACGGCTCAAGGTACATAACAGTATGGCCCAAGGTACATCAGTATAATGTACCTTGAACCAAATTTCTTCTTTTTTTAATTTTTATTATCTAGCCACATTTTAGAAGATATCAATAAAATAATCTCGGGCAGTTACAGTAAATATACCAAATATTATAGTAATGTTAATACAAAGTTTATTACCATTATCAGCTTTTTTAGACCTCTTCAAAAAAAATGGTATCAAGGTACCAACACTCTCCCTACATTGAAGGCGAAAAAAGTTGCTACTGTAATTGATAACGAATAAAAAGTGTTATGACAGCAGTTTGGTTATCTAATAGCCACACATCTCGTTATTATTTAGTTAGATGTGTTTCTGTTTCATTTATGCAGTTAAAATGAGTGATGAATATAGACGATTCTTTGTCAAGAACTATTAGTATGCATACCAACCATACTGTAGGGTCCAACAAAATTAAATTGTTGCCCTAAAATTACTTTAACTTAGACATGAACCTAAATTAATATGATTGAAAACAAAACGCACGAGAATGTTTACTATCTCTCAGTGACCTATCACACAATATTGAAAAAAAAACTATGAATCTTTTAAGAAGGCAGATTTAGGGTACCCTGTTCACAGTACTGTTAAATTTGAAATGTTTGGTCGAGGGAGAAACCCGCTGTTCCATCACAGAACAGAGGTTGGTTCTGAACTAATACTAAGTTGACACATGCGCACAAAATTATTCAATATTCGTTTGAGAACGGTTCATAAATGTTGTGTTTTAACGAACCTATTATTAATTTGGTATTTGTAATAATCAGATTCAAACATGTGTCGGAGCCATATGTACGTGAACTTGTGTCACAGATTTGTATAGTCACTTTATAGGCATATGAATCTTATCTGGAAATCCCCCCAAGTCCCATTGTATGTACGCCGCTGATCTCCTGCACTTACCTAAACAAATTGAGCTCTAGCCCCCTCGTAAAACGCGATCCGCGTACCCCGTCTCTCGGGCTGTTAATGAAGACACATAAAGTCGTGAGCGTAATGTTAACGCTGCCTTTATGCGACGGCCACGTAATGCGAACGTGTATCGCGGGAAATTGTAGTCGGAGCTCTCCGATGCAAATGTTAGTTTTTATTTCCCTCCCGCAGGCGAGTATCTATTATGGCGGGCACTCGGGCGGCCATATCGCGTACTGCCTGCTCTGAAATACGGCGCGATGCGGCGATATTTCAACTGAGGACCGCGAGCGATAAATCTGGTCGGGTGATTTGTTATCGCTCTATTGCGAACGGAGAAAAACGAGCGACATTGTCAAGGCGTTCGGCGCAGAGAAGCATTTAAACATCTGCATAATAAAGTACCACAAAAACCTATTGAGTTTATTAAATGATTAAATAAAGGACTAAAAATAAACAAACAACTAAATAAATAACTACATAAATTTCAACCTCCCTGTCTCTGGAGGCACTCTGGAGTGTTGAATGTGTGTGGCGGGTGTTGAATGTACAATACAGCACCTGCCCGATTCTTCTGAAGGGTTTGCCAGAGAAGCAGTTAGAAAACAAATTAGTTCCAACATTGTTAAAAATAATTCCAAAATAAATACTAAGAAAGACAAAAACATTGCCAAACAATTACGAGAGAAGGATTATTTTTATTTAAAAGCCTTATTTATTTAAAAAAAATCCTCTGCCAAAAATGACACCCTAAGTTAAAACATCCTTAAAAAGAATATAAATAACAACCTTATTACCCCTTCACTGAGGCAAACATTACAATTGTCAAATTCAATAATACCTAAATTATATTGGGTCAGCAGTAGATAGCGGCCTACGACTCAAGTGGACCCGTGCGAATGTTTGAGTTATGGTGTGCCTGGAAATAAAACAAACATTCGCGAGGAACCAAGGAAACGGGAAGCGGGCATTCGGAAGATATTCATCTGAAGTGACAGATCTGTAATATATTTTCCGTAATGTTCCTATAATTGTACATTTGTAATTGTTTTATGATTTGTTTTGAATATAATTACCATAAAAAAGCTTACATCAAAAGTGGGATAAATGCCTCGTACTTGTTGTTGTTATTTGTTGGTACGCGAAGTGAAAAAGTGATTGTGAAAAAAAATCGCCACAGTTCAAGAAGAGAGTTTTGGTTAAGGATTTATTCCTTGACATGTATCATAAGTAATGGAAACCTGAGTTTAAAGAGCCGATGGTCGTTTTAAATAAATGATTCGAGAAAACATAATGGGTTGTCCTGTAAATATGATGAGATACGATGCGTTGATGGTTTGTTGCCGTGGCGCATACCGATAAATAAACAGTTTTGGAAAGTCTATAACAAACGTTAGCATCATACTTTGGAATTGGGGAGCTGCGTCGTGGTATAATCGGGTAGTAATACAAATTTCTATGTTATGTGCTTGTTTCTCAACAATCGAGTAGTTTAAGGGTTATTCAAACTTGAGCAAACGAAAGAACGGAAGAATGAATTCTCAAAAAAAATATGGTTTTTTCTCTTAAAGTTGGTAGCTTCATTCGCTCTGACATTAGCCACGGAAATTTCTTCCTATTACTACCAACTTCAAGAGAAGTCGAGAGAGAAGAAGTTTCGAAGAGAAGAATTGAAATTGGCGACGGTCGTAAAGTGGTCGTTTGAATAGATTCGTTCGGGAATACGCCTCGGAGCGATCCGAGCAATCTGAGCAGTTCACCCGATAAAAACGGTTTAGATTAATTTAGTGTTTGTTTACATTCGAATTCGTGTTTACGTCCGAATCAGTCGGATCGCTTGGAGCGCTCGAATCAACGCGTGTTCGGGTGAATTGCTCAGATTGCTCGGATCGCTCCGAGGCGTATTCCCGAACGAATCCAAATTTCAATTCTTCTCTTCGAAACTCCTTCTCTTTCGACTTCTCTTGAAGTTGATAGTAATAGGAAGAAATTTCCGCGGGTAATGTCAGAGCGAATGAAGCTACCAACTTTAAGAGAAAAACCTTATTTTTTTCGAGAATTCATTCTTCCGTTCTTTCGTTTGCTCGAGCTTGAATAACCCTTAAACTACTCCATTATTGAGAAACAAGCACATAACATAGAGATACTACCCGATTATACCACGACGCAGCTCCCCAACTCCAAAGTATGATGCTAACGTTACAAGTACGTGTACGAACGTCGGCCACTACAGTATGTTCCAATCCGAAATTCTCTTATAATCAATGTAAAATGACTTCAAGTTAAAGGTAATATTATATTAAAATGATGAATTATTCGTATGATATGGAGCATTTCATACTACCGTTACATTATGCAAGTCGATGCAGGAGAATCTATCGTTTGAGAATCAGGATTGAAAAAACAGAAAAATCGCCATTATACGCTCCTGAATTTTGCGTACAACTTGAAATGATCATAACTCCGGTTCAGAGGCACCTACAGACTTCAACCGGACGTCAAATTGTAGGTTTTTACCTCTACTTTTGAATCATGATATGCTTAATACTCCTCAGAGTCAGGTACAATCACCGTAATAAATTATTTCGTCTTTTTTCAATTTTTTTTAGTTGAATTTGGTGTTTTTTCGCAATTTTTCGCTCATATTTGTTTTACTCAACGAATAAACGAAATCTGACGATTGCATCTGATTCAGGAGGAAATAATACATGGAAATATATCCTTGCGACTATCAGATTTGATGATTTTCATAGGTTTTGAATGTATCGAACGTTTTCAGTGATTTTTAACATGTAAATTACATAAGAAACTTCCGGCGCTTTGCGGCACGGAAAAAAGGTTCCTATTGCGGAAGTTTTAGTTTCCGCACAAGTTTTTAGGTACCCAGAACTGATTTTCACGCGGCCCGCTGGGAAAAAAGGAAAAAAAATATTAAGGTCCACCCTAATAAACACGTGTCGCGAATATACGCGAAAAAATCAATTATTTTGAATTGTGACTACAGTTACTCTCCAAATCTCCTGAAAATTTGCAAGCGCTTGTTCCGTTACGCACTCTATTCAATTTTTGCCTCAAAAATACCGTTCACCTCATTTTAAAAGAGGAGAGGTTGGGGAAGTCTACACTTGTTACACTAAACTGGTTTCTTTACTTGATTTTTCTTTGAAACACTTGTTTTTTACTAATGAAAAAGTTCCATTCAATTTGAAAGATGTCCTGATTTAAATGCAGCGAGAACTTTTTTTGCGAGAACAGCATTTGCTGAGAACTTACAAAACAATTCCTTGCATGGTCAGATAATTACAGATATTTTTCAAAATATTGCACAACAATTCCATTATACGATTATAATTTTCAACATTTGTGCCATGATTTTTTCGCCATTCCTTTCATTACCTTCTGCCTGTAAGTATAAATAGGTATGTATACGTACGTACGTATAAACGTAATTACGTTGGTAACTACGTAGGGTAACTACGTTGATTAAAAAATACATTATACGTTAATAAATTAATTCCTGTAATTACAGTTATCTACAATTTTTTTCGTGTCATTTACCAGACAGGGGCGGATCTAATGAGAGGAGCTCCAACTGGTGAGGCCCAAGGGCCGGCAGCTGGAAGAGGAAGGGCACGTGCGAAGGGCACGGCGGGGAGTGGGGCCCTCACGATCGGAGCAGGGGCGGCAGCCAGCACAGGTTGTGCAACCACGGTCTTGGTCAGAATGGGTTCCTTGGAGACAACCGCGTTGAAGCCATTTATAGAGTCAGCAGTGTAGTCCACAACGCGTCTGGTACCGTCAGGGTCCACAAGGGCGTACCTTCCTGTGACGACATCTCCATTACGGGACTCCACCTGGCCGTGGCTGTCGCCGGTCAGGGGGTCCTGGACCTCGTAGCCGAAGGAGTATTGTGGATTGGGATCGTATGGCTCAGCGATTGTCCTGACTATAGGAGCAACGACTCTCGCAATGGGGACAGGTTGCAGCAGGGAAGCGCTGACTGCCGCTAGAAGGCCAGAAAGGACTGCAAGCTGAAAACGCAAAAAAAAATGAAGTCGGAGCTTGAGGAACAAAAATCAGACACAAAGATTAAGTATATACACGTTGTCTCACCGCAGTGGGACTTTTGGGGGTAACAATAGGTTTGTTCCAGAAACGAGCTCCGAACATGTTACAAATTGTCTTCAGTGCGAATGCGCGAGTTGAATTATGTTTGGAACGTGTTAAAAACAAACATTAGCTGGAACATCGATAACAGTGAATCAACCCACAACCCATTTCTGGTTTCTAATTCTGTGACTGACAAATTTCTCTCCTTTCTTATCTTTTAATATCTCTGAAAGTACTGGCTAACCTAAAAGCATCATAATCTTCAGAAAAGATTTCTACTTCTGAATCGCTTTTTACCACTTTTATCAGGAATGAAAAATAATTGCATTTATCCATAGTTAGATAATTTTCCGTGCACAATTCAGACGTCACGAAATGCAAAACATCTAAATGACCTAAATACGGGTTAAGTTATTATCAACAAAACCATGGAGTTCTGTGAATAAATAAGTTCTAATTGCGCATGCTTGAAATTAAATGTTCTTACTTTTGTATTGAACAATTATTTCTTGTTATCAATGTTATTTCAAACAACTTGATAACGCTATTGGAATACCGAACATGTACTAAATGTTTAGAACTTTGCTTTGCTGGAACGATTATGTTATACAGCGCATGCTCTAAAAGTTCAAAACAATTTATAATACGCTACGGGAACAAATCTAATATCTTAAAAACTATGAATATTAAAATTCTGAAAATTGAAGCCAATCACAAAATGAAGCCAGTAAGTATTATTTAACTAAAATTTATTGAGATATCTATGACTTTCGCGTATACTGGAAGTAGATCTTGGTAGTAGATTTTGAAATATTTTTTACGTTTCTTAATAAAAACTTTTGATATACACGTGTCCCTAATGAGTTTTCAATTATAGTGAAAATCACAAACATGAAAATTTCAAAATGCGATACCTCGGCTAAAAGAAAAAGATATTTGAGCAAACTCAATGGCATTTGAAAGAGGAAGACTTGTTCTTCAAGGTATACATAGTTTTTTTGAGAAAAAAAATTGTGGTGCTACATAACCTCAACTATGTCAAAAAACAGTGTTTTTTGCACTTTTAGGTTAGAATATCTCAAAACCATGACGTAATAGAGCAATTCTGAGCCCGGATTTGTTTCAGTGGGAAAAATTACTTCGGAAACAACTATTCATTGTCCAGGGGCAAAATCTTGCAATGTAGTGTAGTTTGTGAAATACAAATGAATAATTTCGAAATATTTCAAAATTAAACAGGTCTACAAAAAAAAAAGTTCTGTCTTTGCGATCAGACCCATCATTTCCTATGTATTTTGATGCACTGAAACCCAATTTGGCAAAAAAAAAATTTTCTACCGCATCATTTTTTCTCTCCACCCCCATATAATCCCCATAAACTCTTATAGAGGAAATAAAAAAAAAATTATTTTGATTTTTTTTGGGTCGCTGATCACGAATCTGAAGTCAATAATAAATTTCGACTTAATGACAGCTGTCAACAAGCTGTCAATTTTCACTAAAAAATAAAAAGTTGATATTAAATGCATATTATTAAATTTTTTGGGTTGCTGATTACGATTCTGAAATTAAAAATGAATTATGTCAAAAATCATTTTTCACCACAGTCGTAATCAGCAACCCAAAAAACTTAAGAATATGCATTTAATATCAACTTTTTACTTTTAGTGAAATTTGACAGCTTGTTGACAGCTTGTTATTAAGTCGAAATTTATTCTTGACTTCAGATTCGTGATCAAGCGACCCAAAAAAAATCAAAATAAAATTAAAAAAAAATCCTCTATAAGAGTTTATGGGGGTTATATGGAGGTGGAGAGAAAAATTGATGCAGTTGAAAATTTTTTTTGCCAAACTTGGCAGTGCATCAAAATACACAGGAAATGATGGGTCTGATCGCAAAGACAGAACTTTTTTTTGTAGACCTGTGTTATTGAGCAAAATTAAAGCACACATATTTCACAATCTCAGAATTTTGGTCTTTGGAGAATATCATTTGTTTAACTATTTAGTCTGAAGAAAGAGTTTAACTATTTAAATAACTTCTACTTACTTTAAGTGCCATGTCGGTTTTGTCAGGACCAAACGAGATGTGGCACCAACAGACAAAAAATCAATTTATAGGCACCGATATTTTGCTATACTTTGATTAATCATCCCCAAAAAAGATCCAAAGTTCACAGCAAGGTCGACGACTGGTTTTCCTTTTATTTGGAGAATTTGATTTATGAACTCTTACTATGGCGGATAACACAAAGTCGTTGATATAGTCATTATAGACCACAGTTATGTGTAATTAATAGTTAATGTTGCCAAAATTAGATTCGAGAACGTGTTAGTTTTTAAGACAGGCATATTAACGACTCTTTATCTGTTTAACGGGCGTATACTTTTAATGATCACGGTCAACGAGGTGATTTATTGACGGAGAGATTAATTGGAGCAAAACGGGTTAGTTGCCGATTCAGAGAAATTCCTAAAATTTCTAAGATTCGAGAGTTCCGCAATCAGATTTTTTTAATGCATATTTTGCAATGCAAAGAGAAAACTCTTTGCTCACAGAGAACATAAAAAAGGGTCTAGTGAGAATCTCTTACTATAAACTAACAATGTTGCATACATCGTGTTGTATGATAGATTAATAATAACGAGCCATTCAAAGAAAAACGTCATCAAAATTCGCCAAAAGAAAAATAAATTAACGTTAAAATAAAGAAAGTTAAAAAGAAATTAAATTTTTGGAAGGAAAAAGGAAGGTTCAAAAATTGAATGTTTTAGAAGAGGCCAGAGAAAAAAATCACAGGGGTCAAAATAGCAAAATCTAAAGGGGAATATGGTCTGCGTGTTCAAACTAATTATACGATCTTCGAAAAATTCGCCTATATAATTGTTTCTCTAGTAGTATGCGCACGAGCTCTCGCTTGTTGAATATAACCTTTCTTGCAATTCATTGTCATGCAACATTTGCACAGAACGTGTTAAGATTTCTAAACGGAACCTCTCTGCATTCAGTATTCCGTTAAAAAAAAAGGTCCAACAATCCTCCTTCTGCTCACTGCACTAAAAAATCTCATATTCTGAGAGTTAACATAGCCCGAAAGATGGAACCAAGCCTCATCAGTAAAATAAACTTTTTCAAAGACAGCATCGTTATTGTTAAAATGGTTAATAAACCATTCGCAGAACTCTAGTCTTAGAGATTCGTCTGCTCTGAGAATTTCATGTGTGGATTGCAGATAATTTGCATGGAGCTCCACATCATTTTTCAAAATTCGTTGACACGTTCTATACCTATAGCAGAATCACTTGTTGGCTCAGATGGCTAATTGATGTATAATTAGCCATATTAATTGATTAATAATTAATGGATTGTCCATTAACACTTGCCGAACCATTTCAACGTTTTCTTCTGTCCTTACTCTGGGTCTGCCACTTCCTTGTTTCCGACTGAAACTTCCAGTTTGCCGGTATTTTAGAAAACGTTTTACTGACCGACTAAAATAGTCCAAATGAATAACTTGCGTCTGGAAAAACTTCCTTAATTTCCCTAAAAAATATGTAGCTCTCGTCGAATATATCCAGTTTCCATTTATACTACTGTCATTTATAAAATAAATTTCAAGTGAAATTACAGAGTTTCACTTCGAGCTTCGACATAACCACTATTTTCATCTCTCTCGTTCATAGCCATATTTGATGACCTTTTTTTATGGTTCGTTACCTAAATAAAGAGCCATCCAAAAAAAAAACATCATCAAATCTGGCTATGAACGAGAGAGATGGAAATAGCGGTTGTGTCAAGGCTCAAAACGAAACTTAGTTGCTGGCAAACTTTTGACAAGTGAGTCACAATTGTAAAATTAGTAATGGCTGTTACATGATGTAACAGCCTTTGCAATTTAGAATGTTGTAAATTTAAGATATTAAGAATAGAAATACATTATCTTTTTTTGCTCGGCCAACTTTGAAGAAGGTTTTCTTTTTTGGATGGCTAGTTATAATGAAGAATAAAAAATGCAACAACCAGTATACAGGCTTCTATCAAGCTGTAAATATATTTATTGTATAGTTTGTCTCCAACGCAAAAACTGATTTAAATCGTTTTGCTCGTTTATCGTATGATTGTATATATATTTGCTAGTTTTCTTGTGATGACAATTATACAAGTATAGTGTTTCTGTAATCTTCATGAAATAGTGTAACCGAAATTTTAGTACTATTTTTTTTATAAATCACCTTATCAAGCTCCTTTAAAATCGCATGCTACTAACATAAAATGTTATTGCATATCTATTTATGAATGCAATTAGATATTAGATATTGCATTCATTCTTTACCACCAAAATTTAAAGTTAATCAAAATTAATTCACTGATACAAAGATGTATTGCGATCTTAACTGAGTCACTCTGTAAGTTAAGTGGTACATCTCCACTAAACAACCATATGCAGGGGAGTAGAGTCAAATCAGAATTTTAATAAAAATATTCTAGAATGCATTCCAAAATATTTTTTAAATCGGTGTAGCGTAGAAGATATGTTAAAAAAAGCGGATTTTCTTTTTTCCTTTGTCCTTCTGCTTTTGAATGACCACTTGAAAAAATGCAAAAGGTGTGTGTCAGTTACCAACTTACCGGATTTCGTTGAATATTTTTGAATTATTTATTTTCGTTTGATATCCCTGTTTTTTTCGTTAAATTGAAAAATACGAAGTACAAAGTTTATAATATGTGTAGGTAGTGAAAATAAAGTTACGGTAACTTTTCAGTAACATGGTAGCTGTACTATTTAATATAAATTTTATGTATAGGATTAAATTTTTCAAATGGTGCAAGATGGAACACACGTTTCTTATATAAAATTCACGTATTCCATCATTAAAAAATGTGGTTCTTCACATTGCGTCAGATTGCTCTACATAAGCGATTTACAAATAACGATTGTTTGGCAATGATCATAAACATGACACGGTCGTTAACTCTTAGTAGATGACGTTCCTGCTCTTGAATATAAATGTAAAACTGTCGCATTATAACTAGTTACCTGGATTATGAAACTGTTAGCATTTTTTTTAAATTTAAGTAAGTCAGTAGTCAGTTAACCGATTTGCATACTGAACAAAAAGAAAAGAACAGTTTACCGAAACATGTTTTATTTGTATTGTTTCTTTAGATACAAAAGTAATGACGGTTTAAATGTTACATTTTGTGTTCAAACTGCCGACCATCTTCCTCAATGCAGATATGACACAGCTTATTTAGGGTAGCGCAAGTTTTCTCAAAGTATTCTGGGAGCGCGCGGAGAACGCCAAATTCCTCTTGAATTCTTGTTTTCAAATGTTCAATATCACGTAATGGGGTGGCAAACACTTTATTTTTGAGTACTCCTCACAGGGAAAAATCGCACGGCGTTAAATCTGGTGACCGTGCTGGCCACTCGATTCTTCCTCTTCTTCATATCCACATGTCAAACTCGGAATTCAAATATTCACGAACTGCTAAGAAATATCGAATACCCGCTAACTCCGGGTTATTGTCAAGTGTACCCTTTAAATCCATAAGAAGTGAATTCATTGAAGATCGTCTCGTAATCAGCCTGATAACGCAGGTACAAAGTCAACAGACAGATCATTTCTTCTTTAGTGTACTTTACACGAAGCTGGGCTGCCATGGTGACATAAACACAGTAACTGACAATCGTAAACTAACATGTGCCGCCATCTCCCACCTCTCATCGTACCAATTCGTGCGGGCACTGTTTTCGGACAGCGCAGGACAGCATTAACTGACTTATGCCGGGCTCTGTATTTTAAAAAATGCAAACAGGAATGTATTCAAACGGGAGGATCCTAAAAACATGAAATGAACATGACAATCATTGCTATAATATAACTTTACTAGGAAGAAAACTTTATGGACTAATAAAAGTAATATCAAGATTCCAATAATATTAAAAAATTAACACATAAAACAGACTTTTCAATAATACATTTTTATGGCATGACATACCTTGAAATGAAATTCGAAGGAAGCAATTAAACAAACAAAAAAATATTTTTAACAATCTAAAGTTCTTGTACAAATTCTGTAGTACAATTCAACTCTAGAAATATGAAGATAAAAGAGACTAGGCTAGCTAACTAGACTAAGTGTTTTATTAGTAGATGAAAATAATAAAGTCATCATCATTTATATGAATAAAGTGCCTCGTAAAACTGTTTTTATAGTTTTTTATAGCCTTTAACAGAGCAATTGTGAAGCATGAACCACAGTGTACTTTCCTTTCGTAATATCTACAAAAAAGGAGTACCCTAAACTCGTATTAAGTTTGTGTGCAAGAAGAAAGACAAGTATGTTTGGATTCTGATAATTTTAATATTTCAGAAATTTTAAGTGCCTACCTACTCAGTTTGGAATTCAAAAATGAATACATTTAATTTGGAAAGTCTCTATTTACCGGGTGATTCAGTTCGGTATTTGAGGCCCTGTACCTTGTTTTAGCTGCAGGTAAAACTACATCATAATATTAGAAAATTTAAAGAATACCTTTAATTTGAAAAGACCTCTATATACCGTGTGATTCAGTTCGGTGTTTGAGGCCATGTGTCTTTTTTTATTTGCAGGTAAAACTGCAGCATATTATTTGTAATTTAAAGATATCTTTAATTTGAAAAGCCTTCTATATACCGTGTGGTTCAGTTCGATATTTAAGGCCCTGTATCTTTTTAGTTTGCAGGTAAAACTGCAGCACACAATAAACTATTTGTAAATCTATATGGAATGGTACCTAATTTTAAATAACATCTATGACGATACAAAAAAAAATCGATATCCAAGTTTCTTTTTTTTTTCAAATAAAGGGGTGAGCATTTTTCTTGTCTATTTGTTTTATAATCATTCAGAAATTATTTTATGCAGTAAGCACAGTTCACATGCTGGTGTTGCTGTATCATCTACTTAAAATGAATTAGGTGACAATGTTCATGGCGAGCTACGCTCCCTGTGATGTAGTAAAATATTTTCTGAATTTGTTGTAATAGTTTTTTCACATTTTTTTGCAGTTCAGAAGTGTAAGTTTTTTTTATATTGCTATAAATAGAAACAATTTCTCTACAAGAATTCAAGAAAAGTGATAGAGATTTTCAAACCCTTTTTAAATATATTCCGTTTTTCTTGAAAATAAAAAGAAATATGTAACTACTGCCGCGAATATCAAACTGAATCATCCAATATACAAGTTGTTTAAATAGCCGTAGTAACCAATGTACAACACAGTGTCTGAGTATTCAAATAATCGTTTTTATGTTATCGAGAAATGATCTCACGTCAAAACTAGGTGAAAAATTTAACACCATATGCTATACACTCTTCACAAATGCACGCGTTATCTTAGCGATAATGGCATTTAAAACGTCAATAAAAAAAACGGAAGTGAATAGTACTCGTATCTTAATGTAGCATATTGTCTTAAGAATTTATGATTAGTCGATTTACCGGGTGGCTTAAGGTTTGAAAAAATATTCTAAAATGGCAATATTTTAAGTTTTGGCGAAACAAAAACACTTACGTATCATACCCGAGGTCTGGAGCTGATTTGATGTTGAGTTTATCAGTTAATTACGACATTACGACAAGTTACAAACGACAAATTATAAAAATATAGATCAGACAAAGTATTTAACAGACATTTTAGCATGTATTCAGGGTGTCCCAAAAAATTCGTAATGAAATTTCTTCGTCTCAAAGGGAAACGAAGGGAATGAACAGGGAACGAAATGATACCAAACTCGACCTTCTACAATTTTAAATGGGAACCCCTTTTTTAATACATATTCGGATTTTACGCCACAAAATATGTAGGGTGTAATTGCATGTAAATGTAAAGAAACATTTTTTTGCTCGGCAAAAACACACAGAATCGAAATGACAAAAAGCACGTGTTTAATATCCCACCCTCAAGGGTCGGAGGGGTCGAGTTTGTTATCATTAAATGCCCCCCTAGAGACCAACAAAAATTACCAACTTTTTTTATCCGATGTGTAGTGTTCTAGACATTACGATTTATTAGATTAAATAGGACACCCTATGTATGGAACTAATGTTCTGAGATTTTAGTTTTAACAGAAATTCTGACTTTCTGTGTGTCGATTTTAAAAAATCACTACTCAATTAGTAAAGTTACTTCTGATTTAAATTTATTATTATATTTAATATTGATTAAATTTAAATTTGTACTGACAATTTCCTGAGATTTTATAGCCATGAGGATATAAAACACAAGCTTGTTTATATGACCTCACAGTGGCAAAAAAGGTCATGATATTTATTGCTCTCAGGTAATATCAGTTTTTTTAATCCTTGTATGTTTTTTAATACTCATTTTAATCAGTGGTTTATATCACCATACGGCTGTGAAAACGAGTACAGGAAATGGACAAAACCTAAATATAAACGTGCAAGTTATAGTCAGTTTCCATCAGTTTATCATCTCTTAAGGGGTCGTACTTTAACGGCCATTTTTTTCTCTGACGAACCGTGGAAATACACAATTATATTTTTTCACATGTTTATTAATATTTCATAAGCATTCCATAAAATTTTCAAGTAAACTGTTGAATTAAGTCGACTCTATTGCTCTCGAAAGTGATCCATGCGAAAAGTAAGGTGTTTGATGTTTGAGGTGGTTGTTTCGCGCATCCTAAAACAGAAATTGTAACGGAATTTTAATATGTAGAAGTATGACTATCGTTTAAACTAAGATTGTTAAAACTTAAATCAATACTGAACTTAAATCAATACTGAAAATGAAATATTTTGACAGAGTTTGAAGGTAAAATACTTTTTATTTTATTGATTTTCGTCAGTTTTTTTAACTTTTTTCTAGCTTTTAGTAAAAAACTATAAGATGCATCACAGTTAACCTAGTTCAGGTCATAACTGTAGATGTTCTGAACATAGCATCCAAATTTGAGCAATAACTGTTTTTAAGACATCGTGTCAACCAGCTTGAAAATTCAGTTTAGAGAGAAAAGTGTTTAAGGGGGTAAAACCCTTTGAAGGCCCGAAAATGAGTATTTTTATATGACTTTTTTTTAAAGGTGATAAAATAATAACACCGTTTTAAAGTTTCATCATTTTATTACAACTTTAAAGAGTAGAAAAACATTTTTTCTTTTTTGTTAAACAAAATGGCAGCTTTACAGGGCATTCCTTCACAAGGGCGTAGCCAGTAGTTATCTTTGGGTGGGGGGGCGCTCAATGCAGTTCAAACAAATAAGCTAAAAAAAAAAAAGGTCACTACAGCCAAGGGCAACCGCATTCCCCCGAGTATTTCGGTTTTTACTCGACCCTTTGGGGGGGGGGAGCGATCGCCCCCATCGCCCCCCCTGGCTACGCCCTTGTTCCTTCAGGCGTCTTTGACGTGACATCGAAAAGTGCCGCTTTGTCATAACTTTTCTATTTATAGGACACCATATTCTATTTATAGGACACAACAATTATTTTTTTCAGTAATTGACATGTGCAGGGGACGGATAAACCTACAAAACTATAAAAAAGTATAAAACCAGAAATTAAGTAAGCTGTTTAACTAAATGTTGAAGATTTAAACTACTTTTTTCGACATTTTATCCCAAAAAAGTAATGTAATAATTACGCGATATCTTTAAAACTTACATATATCCTTCCGATAATAATATAGACTAAAATCTCTCAAAATACAAGCCAAATCGATCAATAACTTTTTGAGCTACAGCACGAGCAGTTTTTTAAAATACAGTTCCGAGATAATCGCGTTTATAAGTTCCAATACATTAAAACTATTTGTAGTTTTAGTGACTTACCGATCAACCAGCGATTCCAGGTGCTATATAATAAATCTTCAGCCTCCTCGAAGAGCTGATTTTCTTCACAAAAAGTATTACGAAAGAAATGTTACTCCCACCCCAAGCGCTCCGGCTATCTGACTCGCTAGTTTACAGTACGTGGTATGAGGTAGAGCTCCGGCGCTCTCGGATATGTGCAATAACTCCGTAAATATTTAATGTTTAGTTTTTTCTCTTTCCAGTCTACTCACAATATATTATACTTGTACTTTTGAAATAAGAAAAAAACAAAAAAATCATTTTTTGAGAAAATTGTAAAGGTTTTCCCCCTTAATTATAATAGTAATACTTATATTAGATTAATCTGCTATGAAAGGGCATCGTTTAGAGAATTATAGGATCATAAGAATCCATTCCTCATATTCAAACAATTCAAATGAGCTACCCTCTCTCTGGTCTGTTTCAGTGCGTCATTGACCCTCTAGGCTACGAAAGGTTCATATGATCCGCGCCGCATTGACGCTCTACCTTCGGCTTCGTAACATTTAGAAACTTCTAGAAAAAATCGATATTTTTTAAGCCGTTTGGGTAGATAGCCCCTTAAGAGGTTATACTAAGCATGTTTTTCCCTTTTTTATTTTTTTCTGATGTATAAACTGTCTAAGAATGATTTTCAAAAAGAATTTATACTTTCTCGAAATATATGTATATAGATGACGTTATTCAATCTTAGGGAAGCTAATAGGATGCTACAATAGCGGTATTATATTATATATGATTAAATGAGTTTTCAAACCTCAAACGCGCTTTTCTCGAAACTGTGTTTTTCAAATTGGCGCACACCGTAGCTAGCTCAGGTTTTAACCCATAGACTTGAAATTTTAATTGTAGCTTCTTATAGGTATAGATTATCGAAGTACACACGATTTTTGCGATTGATAAATAATTAGATTTGCAATAAACAATTTAAAGTAGATTTTAAAAAAAATAAGTGATGAATATTTGTGAATTTAAAAAAAAAAAGAAATCTTGGGTACTTCCAAAGAAAAACTAATGTAAATTTAAGAATTTTTTCACACTTGGTACACCAGTTTCCAAGTGGTGTACCAAGACAGGTACAGTGTACGCCGATTTCCTCCTCCAGAACAGCCATTTTGTAACTTAAATGAAAGTAAAAAATACTTTTGTATACGTTAATACCTGGAGTGGGTTTTGGAACCTTCGGCGTAGAAACAAAAAACTTAACGTTTTCCACGAAACACCGAACTACTATACTTTTCTCGACGCGCGTTTCGCCAACCAAGTTGGCATCTCCAGGAGAAGATTAAAATTAAATTCTAGCCTACACACTTGCACTATTTATACTAAATTTGTTGCCACGGTTCACTGAACCGTAACTGTCTTTGTTTATCAGAGCAAACAGTGGACTGGTGGGTATCGGACCATTGTCTTTATTCATACTACTGTTATGATTTTGAATTAATGATTTCTAAACTTTCAAAAAAGAGTCGCGGTTTGCTTTCCCATATACATCAAACTCTAACTTATTTTCACTATTTCTAATAACTAATACATCTAAAAATGATAGCTGTTCATTGTGTTCCATTTCATACGTAAATTTTATGGTAGGAAACGGTTATTTAATTTAGTTTTTTTTTAACCTAAAAAACCATATAATCTAGTGTCAAAATTTAATTTTGATCCATTACATAGGTATCGAAAAAAAAATCCCAAAAAATCTTAATTTTTCAGTGCTCCTGTGTAGTATAACCCCTTAGGGTAATTTTTTTTTTTCAACTATTTTTTTATTTTTCAGATTAATATTTCTTGATATATTAGACTTTAACTTATGAGTAGTACAAAATGTTTACGGTTTATCGAAGCAAACTTTGCTTCGATGATTTTGTACTAATAAGTCAAAGTCTAATATCTCAAGAAATATTAATCTCATCAATTTGGTATATATGACCTTTTTTGTAGTAAATTAAATTTCCAACAAATTTTTCATTTACATTTTTTTTTTGTAAAATTAATAATTTCGGAGAACAGCAAAAAACGAGAATTTTGGGTAAAAAATCAATTTCAGCGACCCGTACCAACTCACAGTACAAGTTACATTTTCGCTGCAATGGGCACTTTTGTAGAGTGTTTTATTCTGAGTAAATCGAGACCAAGACCAATGTAATAGCATAAAATGCGACTGAGTTATAGAAATTTGAAAAAAAAATTGATTTACGTGTATTTTAAATAGAAAATATTTTCACGCTTTGGGAAAGTACTTAAAATTAATATTAAGGGCTGTAACTTTCAGGGATTTTTTTCGACATATTCAACAAAGTTTCAAGTGGGGACTGAAAAACAAAAAAAATAGTTGAAAAACAAAAATCACCCTAATAACCCCTAAAGCG
>JAPWTK010001216.1:0-72353 GCA_029963805.1 Aromia moschata
TCACGGTATATACCGTGTTTTAGAATAATACGGTAATAATTATGGTTGTTCTCATTAAAAAAGGAAATTGTAGAACTGATTATATAATATTGTATCGCCGGGAGTAAGACGCATGGTAAGGTCTCTACATTAGACAAACAAATAACTTGCTAAGGCGTTGGTGCTAGCTGCGACAGACGATTTATAAATAATAACAGCCACCAAACGAACGACGCAGCCGTGTCATGTCATTTTTCGCTCGTTGAAGGGGCATTACTTTTTCTTTCTTCACAGATAGTTAAGTTGCACATATAGAACTTCCAGTGTGGTGCGACGGTTTGGGAGACGATGCGCTTTGCTTTTATTGTTACTTACGAATCGAATACAACCCTTACAATCCCGAATGGTTTACAGTCCTATAGTATTCATACACTATACATCCACATCGGAACTATACGAGGTGTGTAAATTAAGCAAAAATAATAGAAACGTAGCGCCCGGTCTACCAACACCGAGGAGACGGGACTTGGAGCAGCAGACAAATAACAAATAACGCACCCTTACTACAAATTTAAATTAATAAATCATTTATTTTTTCTTTTGTTCGTTTTTTTAAACCGGCTTTTTCTAGTGCGTTTTAAAATTGAGTGACATTAATTTTGAGTAACGGAGAGCTATGAGGTTTTGCTTCAGACTTGCACACAGAGTAACGTATATTTTTGCAAAACTTCAACTCGCCTACGGAGAGAGATAGGGGTATTTTCAAGAACCCAGGTTTTTCGGTGGTTTAAGGCCTTTTAGACGGAAGAGAGTCGATTGAAGATGAACCACGCAGCGAAAGGCCTTCATCTTCAAGAACCCATGAAAAATGTCGATAGAATACGGAATCTTGTGCATTCAGATCGTCGGTTGACGACAAGAATGGCCGGGGAAGAGAAAAATCTGCGCAAAAATGTCTGTCAAAAAGGGACATCAGGAGAGAAAGGTGTTCTGATTTTTTGGAATCGATTGAAAATGATCCCCATTTTATGGAACGTGTCATTACTGGTGATGTGATCTAAGTGTTTGAGTACGACCCGGATACCAAAAGCCAAAGCATTGAATGGCACACTCAATTTCTCCAAGACCCAAAAGCAAGAATGAGCAAGTCGAGGATCAAATGCACCCTAATTTGATAGCCAGGAAGTTGTCCGCAAAGAATTTGTGCCTCCAGGCCAAACAGTAAATCAACAGCTTTACAGAGAAGTTCTTGAAAAACTTCGGAAGAGGGTCATGCGTATGAGACCAAATATCAACAACAACTGGATGTCGCATTACGACAATGCACCTTGTTACACAGTCATTTCAGGAAACGAGTTATTAACCATTAAAAACACCTTCCTGTGGCTCCTCAGCATCCTTATTCGTATAGACTTGAGTCGCTGTGACTTTTTTCTCTTTCCAAAATTGAAAAATTACTCTCAAAGGACGTCATTTTGAGACAATAAAAGAAATTCAAACGGTTGTAACCGGACCAGCTGAAGGTTACTCTAGGGCATCGTTCCAGCACTGCCATGAGGAATGAAGGAACCAGCGTCTCCAGCGCTGTGTGGCTTCCCAAGGAAGTTATTTCGGATGAAGACTGTCCTGAATTATAATTCTATTCGAATAAATAAAGTTAAAAACAAACAGCCTCGTTACTTAATTCATACACCCCGTATATTAACAAACAGATGAAATATTCATGAAATACCCTAAGCAACGAAAGTCATCACACACCCACTTTTTGAAGTTTGCTTAAATTCTGATAATTTGTGTATTTACAGCATTGATTTTTTTGCTTACTCATCTTATGATTTGTGCAATGTTCTTCCTGTAAGGTTCATATATATTATAGCTGACAGTAATTGTTTTTAAAATTACATGTCAGCTAACTCAAGTTCCATTATATCATATATGTTCTCGGCAATTTTCCAAAAGATTTTTAAAACATTTGAAAATTGTGCTACCAATGTTTTATTTGATGTCAATCGACAGCTATATTTTGGAAATTGTCGGTAACACCGGCATAATACTGCCTGTGGCCCGAAGAGAATAATCAGATTAAATTTAGTAAGCAGTCATTGTAAGGAATACTGAATTTTGTGATATATTAAGATTTTTTGTATGAAAATCGCCATTATGATTTCTTGATTTTTCCATCAAAAAAGGATCACGGTAGGGTCTTAGTTTTTGTAAGTATATCGTCTCACTGAGTCTCACTTGTACAGTTTTTGATAATTTACGTTAAAAAAATCTAGTCAAAATCAGATATCATCAGATCAGTATATAAATATTTTAGAGGGGTGTGTATGTAGATCTAGAATGCGTTTTACAATGCAAGCGTGTCCCAAATTCGATGGTCACCATTTTGATCTCGGAAACTATAAGAGAAACGAAAAAATTCTAAATTATGGAAAGTCGGGTAATTCGATGTTAAATCCAATAATAATTCAGGAAAATACTTCCGGAGATATTTTCAGAAATGAAATTTTATATTTAGTGAAGTCTAGTATCGTCACACCATTATTATTTTGTGCATCTGGTCCTTTTATACATTTTCATCATACTTTTTAAGCCTTGTATACAAATTTTAAGTAATTAAAATGTAATTTCAAATAGTTAAAGTTTTTTGCTGTATGGGTGATTTTGAGTCATCGGTAAGTATATTGACGTTACTCACGTTGAATGCTCTTGTAATTTTTGAAGGTTTTTTTACTTTAACTACTCGTTTTTAGAACATATATTTATATCCATGCAAAAGGCTTATCATAAAATTTAAATTATTTAGTTACTAAGAAGAAACTACTTCACTTGATGAAATGTTGCAAAGCCTTGAATAAATAAGAAAATAAACTCTAAAGTTCCTTCTGAATATTAACTTAGCTATTTAAATATTATATTCTTAATGTCAAGTCTTCTTGTTTGATTTGGATGACTTGGTTATTATATCACTTTATAAATAGAAAGTGTATCTTTTTAGTTTCCCTAAAACCATTAATGGTCTGTTATTTATTGTTCCCACCCCTACAATTGTTAATTATTTATCGATTAACAAAGTGAGTGGGATACATATAGATAAAAAAGGCTTTGTTTAATATTAGTGGTAATAAGAAATGGGACGACGTCGTATTGCCTCTTCTAGGATACATTTCTAACGATGAGTTTTTAGCATGACAAATAAAATACTGTCACTTAAGGCTTACAATTAGTGGTAGTAATCTAGTTCATTTTTTAAAAATGCAATACAGATTAAGACAACAGTAGTAGTAAATGAGCAAAATGAATTCAAACCTCATATCTATTTTAGTGACTAAATAGTAAGCAAAGGGGCATACATATCCCATTTTTTCACATTTCAGAATTCTTCAATACTTTTTAAATTTAAATATAATGGAGGTATTGATCGTATTTTGTTTTGTTTGGTAACCAAAAATTGTGGTTTTCTTGCCTCTAAGTACCGAAACTTATGAACAGATGTCACCTAGCGTAGGTTCTAAGAAATGTGTATTGGATTTCATTTACGTCTTCATCATTGTTTAAATTTTATTTTACAATTATCGTGCAATCTAATTGATAATTCACAATGTACATAAATATAAGTACACACATCAAAAATACCACTTACTGTCAGTTAAACCAACAGAAATTAAGAAAAAGTTCATATATGTACTTCCAAAAATGCAGTTTGTCAGTAATTTGGGAAATATTATATCATCGAATGGAAGAATATTACTAAATATACAAAGCATCTTATACATTTCATCGATAACATAACATCTAATTGCAGTTTAAAGGAGTATACAAATATGATATATATGGAAAAAGCCAGGTCAAAGTCTTTGTTTTTTTTAATTATAGACCTCCGAAGTTAGCCTGAAAATCCGTTGTTTAAGTGCCCAAATACTTGTTCAAGTGTGAATTCTTAAGAATACGGCCGGATTCGCTCAGATATTATAATCCTTCTGTGGACCCAGTACACTCTACATATAAAATAATGGTGTCCTAGTGAAGTCGTGGGCAACATATGGAAGATGCCTATATTGACCCCGTTCCTAAAGTGAACCTTTATATCTTTTTTCTACAAATAGAGTAAATAGCTCAATCTATCATCGAAAATACACAAATTTTTGCTGATAGACACTTTATTCAGCATATTATTTTGATGACATTTATCCAAGCACTGTGTCATATTTTAGAAACCAATATTTGTAAGGAATATCTTATGTACATACATAATTACAACACACATGTTACAAATATTTCCAGCAATTTCCTGCAATTTCAATTTTGAATTTTTGCTTTTTACGAAACTGACTTAGTAGGATAAAATTATGACATATTGCGTATATTGCAATTTTGCAGATTTTTTTAGAGCTCCGTCCACTGTATAATTACTAAAATTGCTGCAGAAAAAGTTTATTTGATATATTTTTAATAGTTACTTCCTTCAGTCTCCCATCCTATTAAACTAAGACGTTTAAATGTTCGGATTATATAGAGACACATCCAAAAAAACGTCATCAAAGTTGGCCCAGAAAAAAAAGACGTATTTCTATTCTTAATCGAAGTTATAACCTTAATTACTTGTCAAGACTGTCACATCACATGACAGCCATTGTTTATTTTACAAATTAGACAGTCTCTTGTCAAAAGTTTGACATAACCGAAAAGCATAGACATGACCGCTATTTCCATCTCTCTCGTTCATAGCCAGAGTTGATGACGTTTTTTTTGGATGTCTCTATATTATGTGGTACATGAGCATCAAAGGACCTCTGCACAAAACAAATGGAAAGTGGGTCCCAGTCGATTTGTCTAAAAATTGATTATAGGATAGTTCTCGATCTTGCAGATAAGTTCTCGATTTTGCAGATCATAAACTCGGAGAATTAGTGGTCTGCAAGAAATATTTCAATAAAAAAGTTATAGACAGTTGTTGAGAGGTATTATATTGGCCATGACCATGAACCCTATAAGGTCAATTCAAGGTCAAGTTACTTATTTACATGTAAATCACTGATTTACTGTGGCCATATATGAAGAGTGAGAGATATACAGAGGCAATTATCTACCTGATGTCAGATCTGTCTACCCAAAGGTCATGTCTACTTGCCCTTGACCATGAAACTTACAAGATCATTTCTAGGCCATTCCTGGTCATGTAAATTAGCTTTTATACTTTAATGCACACTTAAACACACATAAACACACACACGCGCACGCGCATACACGGTCATTGGTGGGCCATTTTTCAAAAAAACAACTTTTTTCTAAGTCTCGTTTTCAAGTAGTGTTTTTAGCATTTAAGGCGCGTAAAAAGTATAAAAATGAACTAGATGGCTAGGAATGGCCTAGAAATGACCTTGTAAGTCATGGTCAAGAACAAATAAACAGACATGTCCTTTGGGTGACATCGGGTAGACAATTGTCTTTATATCTGGAAGTTGCTTGAACTCTTTATACAGGGTGTTCCATCCAAGGCGGATTCATCCATGAGTCAGTTATTAGAAATTTTACAAAAAAGTGCTTTGCTTTTTTCGATTATATAGGGTGCCCTGATTATTCTTGTCACGCTACCTAACTTTGTTATTTTAAATGGAACACCCTGTATATTTTTACATTTTTTGATTTCCCGTTTAATTGTAGGTCGACTTTGTTAAGGGTTCTTATACCTATATCTTGTAGTTTTTGAGATATTCAACTGTCTTTGAAAAAATTGACGATTTCAGCTCTTTGAATTATGCCCAATGGCATTTAAACTAACAAAGATAGAAACCTGCGGTTTGGACGATTAGATTTAGCACAAATTACCCTATCTTTTGCACTATGGGCAAAATGGATAAGTTATTCAAAACGTGAATACTATTTTTTTTTTAAATGGCATGACTCATATTAAATAGTGCTGTTGGATGTGAAATAAAATGCCCTTTCTACTGATATCGGGTATATCGTTACTTATATCCAACAGTTCTCCAAGAATATTCGATTCTTCCTAAAGTTTGCAAAAAAATCGATGTCTACAGCGTCACGTATAATCATAGGATATTTTTGGTACATGAGAACTTTTGTTCAGAAAGTTTATAACTGTCATATAATCAACCAATTTAGGACAAATCAGATCGGGTCCCACTTTCCATTTGTTATGTGCGGGGCCCTTTTGATGAAGTGCATATATTTTTATTTTTGTGAATTACCTGTAGACAAACGAAAAGTGTATTCACCCAATGTATCCTCCAACCCCCTAACCGATTAAGCCCAAAATTTAATCAGCTCCACATATCGTCATGATACATAAGTGTTTCAAATTTTAAGTTGTTATCTCAAACATTCTTGAGATATCGTGCAAAAGGTTAACAGACCGAGCGACAAACGCTTTAATTTAAATATCGAAGTTTCAGAACATTTTAAGTCTATTTAGCCAATAAAATTTTACAAAACTTCTATTCCACTACGTGGCTGTGTAAGTAATTATAAAGTCTATACATCTGTGGTTGATGTAAATCTTCATCTTGGAAAGTACCTCCAGTATTTATACTCTGCAGAGATTTTAATTCATTATTTTTTCTAGTTTTAATCTTCCTCCTGAAGATGCCAACTTAGTTGGCGAAACGCGCGTGGAGAAAAATATAGTAGTTCGGTGTTTCGTGGAAAACGTCCAGTTTTTTATTTCCACAACGAAGGTTCCAGTATCCACTCCAGGATCATTATTTCTTGTCAATTATACATACTTTGTGACTTATCAAACTTTTGCATAACAATTTTCAAAAGGTAGGGCAGTTTTGTGTATCTTGTTGACATGAACAGATTGGTCTGTTCATAATACCTCCATAATACTCACAACAAAAGGGAACACTTTCTTAAATAGACGTCGGATTCCTGGCTTTCCAGTCGCATAAATAATGCAAAAAAAATCGATCGCAATTGCCTTGATGTGGAATAAATAATAAGATCGTGTGTATTTTATGGTCATTAGAATCTTTTTAGAAAGCGTACTTGTATACGCTTGTATGGTATTATTAAAGCGGATTCTATTAAAAATATAATAAAGTGAGTGGTCATCGCCGAAATGTCAGTTTTCTATTGATCACGTCTAATTTAGACGAACAGTGGTACATGGACTAAAGAACGTAACGAATATAAAAACGTGTTTCTGTAAAACATAGAGCGGGAGTACTTTTTACCTACTACATAAAAAAATATTCAAATCAATAAAGACTAGCTACGTATAAGGTAATAGCTATATATAAAGTATCACAAGTGTTATACTTCTTTCAAGTCCTTGCAACCAGATATCTTCTGTCTACCAATATTTTATCTACAACAGTGTTACAGAAAGAAATTTTTCATTTTTAATTATTCACTAAAAATACTACCATACTTTTTCATATCCACGAAAATAGAATATACGTATATACAGCGTCCGCCATAAAGTTGGAACCATATGGGATTTTTTTTAATATTAGAGTTTGATAAAAGTTTTTGGTGAAAATCACCTCTGCTTCCAAAGTAACTTAAAAGGCACAAATTCAAAATTGACTGCTAACATCTGGCAACTATCAAATTTGTGATTTTCCAAAAACATTTTCAGAAAATGGCCTAAATTGATAATCCTTCGAAAATCATTAAATGTCATTAAGAAATTATGTTCCTAATGACATTTTACGCCTCTATGCCGTAGTCACTCCCCGTAACTAACTGATCTGAAAACATTTAAAAAACGCTTCAAAGCAGTATAAAGTATGCCATTGCAATGCGTACAATGCTAATAATATTCGTAGGTGTAGTATATATTTAAGTTCTTTTTTGAAGTGATAGATTTATTGTTTGTTATTTTTAAGTAGTAGTTTCGCGTTAAGGGGACTAGGAGGGTTGAAATTTCGAAAAAATCGATTTCCGTTTTTTTTTGCATATTCCAATACTGGCGATCCTTTAGAATATCTTCCCGTTTGTTTTTTTTTGAAAAATTCCCAAAATTGAGGTGAGGCGCGCGGCTGGACGAACGCAAATATCCGCGCGGTCAGTCCCGACCGAACGGTCTGAGCATTATTCGAATTTCTAGGGTTCTCTATGCAATATAGAGAGTAGAATTAAGTTTTAGTTTGTAACGACACACTAAAGACGACCTAATAATAAAGTCGAAACGTTTCTGTTTCTGTACGACTGTTCTAACACAAATATTGTACCGAAACTTTGAATGCGATTTTTTCGGAAACTACATTTTTTGATGATTTACCACGATATCTCGAGAACGGCGAAATATATCAACTTGAAATTTATACAGTAGTTGTAAAACACTATAACGCATGAATTATACCTAAAATCAGAAAAAATGTTTTGCTACAATTTTATAATAACAAATAACTCGAATTTTTAATAAAAGTTTTTTGTTTCCCCCATTGCTACAGAAGTTCGAATTACTCCAAGAAATTTTAAATGCTGCAAATTATTTCAAAAACCAGACATTATACATAGAGTATGTATTTACATTTTTGAAAATAGTCAATTGGTGTGTTCAGGAAAATAGAGAACATGGAGAACATTTATTGTAAGCATTAAATTGGTTGTTTCATGAACACTGTCATTTATAATTAAAACTTGCCTTGTATTAATACTATGTGTTTTCGTTTCGACTGAACGATCTGAGCATTATTCGAATTTCTAGGGTTCTCTATGCAATATAGAGAGTAGAATTAAGTTTTAATTTGTAACGACACACTAAAGACGACCTAATAATAAAGTCGAAACGTTTCTGTTTCCGTACGACTGTTCTAACACAAATATTGTACCGAAACTTTGAATGCGATTTTTTCGAAACTACATTTTTTGATGATTTTACCACGATATCTCGATAACGGCGAGATATATCAACTTGAAATTTATACAGTAGTTGTAAAACACTATAACGCATGCATTATACCTAAAATCATAAAAAATGTTGCTACAATTTTATAATAACAAATAACTCGAATTTTTCCAAATTGTTTGTTTTCTGGACGACATTTTGTTAATCTTATTTTTGTTTTTAATTATTTAAGAATAATCAATAGACGGAAGCCTAAGGAGAAGAAATATTTTTAGAATTTGCCAAAACCTTTATCCGTTCGACTGGAATCGTGGTAAAACAGTGGATTCGACAGTTTTCCTTATTACATTGGGACGCCGATATTATTGTTCTGGGAACGACTTTCAATGAATTTTCTCATTTTATAATGTCATAATTAATACCCTTAACAATATAAAAGTTTTATATTTATTCGCGGCCTTGTTATAAACCATTAAACACGAGCCAATTTTTGCATTTTCAACCCTCCCTAGTCCCTTTAAGATAGCCAATTGTAATTAAAACCATTTTTGTACTAACAAAATAAAGTTTTGTTAGTACAAAAACAAAAAAACAGTTGAAAAACAATGGATGATTTTGGAAATTGGAAAATAATCCAGACAGTACCTTTTTTTCGATTAAGAATATCAATAATCTTCAAAACTAACGATACCTACGAATATTATTAGCACAGTATGCATTGCAATGGCGGACTTTGTACTGCTTTGAAGCGTTTTAAATGTTTTCAGATTAGTTAGTTACGAGAGTGATTGATTGTCACCAAAAGTTTTTATCAAACTCTAATATTAAAAAAATCCCATATGGTTTCAATGGCGAACGCTGTATATAATAGAAATAACAAATAAAATTTTTTGCATTTAATTACTAAATAATAATCTTGCTTTAAAATATTTTTCCCATATAAACTACAGTTTAAATTTTTGAAAATAGTAAATTCTATATAATAGTGCGTTCAGGAAAACATAGAATATGGAGAATGTTTATTATAAGCATTAAATTGGCTGTTTCATGACACTGTCATTTGTAATTAAAACTTTTCTTGTATTAATAATGTGTCTTTTCATTTCGACTGAACAGAACAATAATGAAATTCAGGGCTTCGCAAATTATTTTCTTGTAGAAAAATCGTACACAATGTCGGTTGTCTCCTGACCAGAGAGCATGATGTGACAACACCAGATATAATATTTTCGCTTTCGCGTTCTAACTGTACACTAGTGTCGGAATTGTTTTTGTCATAATATACTGCATAAAAAAAATCTTTGGGGTAACTCTTTAGGCTCAAAAGTTTTTGTTTCCCCATTGCTATAGAAGTTCGAATTACTCCAAGAAATTTTAAATGCTGCAAATTATTTCAAAAAAACCACACATTATACATAGAGTACGTATTTACATTTTTGAAAATAGTCAATTGGTGTGTTCAGGAAAATAGAGAACATGGAGAACATTTATTGTAAGCATTAAATTGGTTGTTTCATGAACACTGTCATTTATAATTAAAACTTGCCTTGTATTAATACTATGTGTTTTCGTTTCGACTGAACAGAACAATAATGAAATTCAGGGCATCGAAAATTATTTTTTTGTGAGAAATCGTACTTTTGGCAAATAGGATCTTTACAAGAGATGAAAAACATTTTAAATAAAACATAAATGAATAAGACTACTGAACAAAAAAAGGTAATAATAGCCACATTAATAATGAAAGCAGAATCATTCATATAATAATTATAAGATCTATGTTTTGAAATACACTTTGTTAGCATCAAGTGATGTCACGTGAACATCAAAGCATATGCTGAAAATGATATGAGATAGATATAACAAAAAAATTCTAAAATCTTTGACAGAACTTTAACGGCGGCGAAATTAAGCTTCTATTGTATATTTGCCTAGATTGGCTTATTTTTACCTAAGCAGTTTGTGGTTAAATGTTGTACAGTCCTTTCAGGGACACTCTGTATAGCGTTTTATAGGAATTTCAACGTTGTCTTAACCTTGATTAACTACCATGTAGTAAATGACGTATAATTTGAACACATAAATAAATGCTAAATTATAATTTATTTCGTCGTTAAAAGTATTAAAACTTCATATTTGGCGATTTTCAATTGTGTCTTACTCACAAATAAAGCATTTTAGAACATTATAGTGTTATAGCATACATTTTTGGAACTGACTATTACTAGAAATGTTCTACTTTAAAAAAATGGATTGTACCAATTAGTGGTAATATTGGTTAGTACCAATATTACACTAATCGTACGCTATAATTAGAAGTAGTTTCTAATTATAGCGTACGATGCACAATTGAAAATAAAAATTGACCTGTCCGATGATTCTTCCAAATTATTTTTAGTTTGGAAAATATTGAATGCATGCAATCTTTTATCCCCACTGTATACTTGTACTTTTTATTGTAATCTTATATCAGTAAATACTTTTGTAGTATAATACTGTAACTACGTGTAAGCCTATTGTCTGTTCCTTTGTTTTAAACACTGATAACTTTGTTTTAAATATTGTTAATAGATCTAGATTTGATCTAGAAGTTACAATTGCATACCTATTATTGTCCTAAAAGTTAAATATACCGAACCTTTTCATTTTAGGGGTAGATATTTAAAATAAGGAAGTTAGTAGTCACTTCTGGTATATGTGGATGCGACAGAAAGCATCTATTATTTTAGATAAATACAGCACCCTTGAAAAAAGAGTGGTACAAATTTTCAGTCACATATCATTCGCAGTGCTGCCAAAACGTTTAATATGTCACTAATCGTAAAGCACCCTGTGTATTGACTGATGTTAAAGAAAGAATTATTGACTAATGTTAAAGTAATCTTCCAATTAAACGGTTTTATAATTTCAAGTATAACCAACAGACACATTATATTTTATTAAATAAAAAGTTAAAAGATAATAACAAAAACACATACATATATTATATAGCGCTGATATATTTTGACCATGTATATACTACATACAAACGTTTAAAATTATTTTTGTGAAATATTTCAGTAACAACCAATTTATTTCTACGGAAAACATGCTGTGTTTCGCTACAGCCACGCCGCTACATTTTTCATGCAAAGACACTTCAGCCACTTGTTCATAAACAAGTTTTCTTTAGTGTCAAACAAGGACTTTCTTTTGATATAAACCTTTGATATGTACAGTGTACTCTCGTATTGTGACGAAAGAAATTCTTGTAAGCACCACTTTTATGTACTTAAAATTAGGTCGTTCTAGATAAAACAACGGAAGTTGCTACACTTGATGCATAAATGTCTACTTTACAATTTGTAATATAATTAGAATGGTCTTATTTTTAATATGCTTCGTGATTCTTTTTAATATTAAGTGGATTAAAATACGAATCGTATGTGAGCTAAATTCTATTTTCCAAATGTGAAGAGAGAGGTTCACTAAATGGAACAGATGCAGACGTTACTGTGGCATTACACACATCAAGATAAACTTCTCCCACCAAAATCCTTGGTTTCCGCCGTGCGGGCACATGAATCTCATTGAAATAAGGAGGGTACAAAATCGCCAACAAATGCGAATCGGCACATTATGTCATCACTAAGGTCCGGGAAAGTGTGCTGTCACGCAGAGCCGGCACTATAATATACACCTCTATGGTAATTAAAGTATAAACCGTATTTTTTAAGCACATATGTCTTGCCCCTGTATACCCACACCGCTGTCCGTGTGTAGAATGTTGCCTAGTAACCATACATTGCGCAAAACATATTTACAGAAGACATATCAACACTTTATGGAAAATATCAAAGAAGACACAGATACGTAATAAATTTATGTGGCTGACAGTGGACGAAACAACAGATTTAGCGGTAATAAGGTCGTTAATGTTCCGGATATTGGTAAATAATTAAACGGGTTTTGCAAACAACGGCTAAAAGTATAGAAATAGTAGAAACACGTGTATTGTCCTCTGTAGATGTAAAAAATAATAATGTACTGATGTTAGTGACAACAACCAGCTGTTAGTAATACAAAAAACTGTGCGAAATGTGACACAGTTTATCATTCTTTTTATAGTTTTATAGTTCTTTATATAGTTATCATATCAATTTTATAGTTCTGTCCATAGTTAACAGAACTAAGTAAATCTCATTTTTATAGTCGTTGCAAAGATTCCTTGACCCAAAAAGAAAACGATTTATGCCAACTTGCATATAGCTAAAGTTGCTTCGTTTAACCGTTAGATGGCCTCAAAAAGTATAAACACCTGATAATGAATATCAAGTGAATTTTTCTATTCATATATTTTTATTGCATGAGGAATTGTTACCGTTTATTTTATTATTATTATTGAATAGGACTTGATTTAGATTAGTATTTTCACCGTCTGCAAAATGTTGATTGGATGAGCGATTTAACCAATTAAAAATAATTTTAAATTGACAGTATGTTCAGAGAGTGCAATGTAACCCTGGGGTGCAGGATTGGCACCTACCCCAAACGTTTACAAAACGTAGCTCCAACTAGCTCAGGTTGGTACATGTTTTCTTTATAGAGAATAGTTACCTGAAAAGGTGGGCGCCAGCTAATGGAAGACAATACACCAGTTCGTTTAAGATAAGATTCATATATTAAAATCCAACAAATTGCAAAAATTGTTTACAGTAATTACTAGCTCTGATTAATTATTCCAAAGTAAGATTGACTATTCTTCTGGCCAAGAAATTTGGAAGGAATTTACCACACGGTAGCCTTGGAGTCGGGATTCCATATACGTAAGTCCGAAGGTCCTTAGAAGATTGTAAGCCAGTGCACTACTATAGGACTCCACCAGTCTGGTCGTAATGGTGTGTGTCTACGGACTATATCTACCTGACGGCTACTCCTGGCACGATTCCTTCTATTTTCAGTTGCTCAGCGATGTTACATGAAAAAATTGGAATAAAACCAGTAACAGAGCTAGACTTGATGATTTGGTTACAATAAAATCCTCGAATAAAATACAATTTTTGCAAACTGTACAAACAACTAATTAAAATTTATTATTAAAAAATTAACCAGCGGATGGCTATATATATATATATATACATATATATCTACGGTACTAATTTCACTAATAATTAAATTAACAACAGTAGTCAAGAAGGATTATCTTAACATTTACTAAAAATCAAAGCAAATGTAATATTAACATAATCGGATCCAAAAGAAAATGGAGTCAGAGACAAATCTCGAAAGTAAAACTATAGCCCTGTCGGGGACAGCAGTACACTCTCAGGCAACGCAGTACACTCTCAAGCAGACATGATTTAACGACAAAATTAATAAATCACTAAAGTTAATCTCTATGGAGCGACCCAGAAAAATTAGTATAAAATCTAGCTGTGTAATAAAAAATGATGATAAAAAAATTGCCAAAAAAACTTAAGGTAAACCTGTTGCTTAACACAGGAACGAGAGATAGCTAGCTATATATATCGAAAGAAAATTGCTAAGCAAATCCCAGGTAAGGTTTATTTCTTTTCACAAATTTGACTAAATCTATGGTATATAACCAACAAAAGAAAAAATTAACCTTACCTGTGATTCCGAATTCAGTAGCCACGTGGATGCCGTCAAATTCTCCTACACTGGGAAACCAAAATGGCCTCGACACCATGAGTCCTGTATCGATTGTCTATAGCCTATATCCCTCGTTCAACAGGTTGATAGTCTGGTTTCTGTACGGTTCGTACCTACAAAATTCGGAACCCAATATTATCCGTTCATATATACTACAAAAATTAAAAGTCGGTAAAATACCGGCCCTATAATAATTCAAGGGCACCTCGTGTTCCGAAATGAAGATCCCCTAAATTCCCCAAAGAAATACAAAAATATGATTAAGCACAGCTAGAATCTATAATTCTACAATAGGTTTCTCAACAGAAATATAAAAATACAAAAGATTTACCAAAATAAAGAAAAAAATACTCAGAAAAATATATCGTTAAATCACGTACCTTCTACCCTAAGAGCTCGTCTAAGACTGTCCCTCTATTCTCCTCAGATAGTCCTCCCTATTTAAATTTTCGCACAGGCGCAAACCACAGAATATAAAGGAATGTTCACCGCGTCTATGCTAACATAGCATAGAAGCATAGAAAACAACGAGTTGGAGTGAGATAACTGATCTAAATCATCGACATTAAGAATGGACTGGCTGTCTGAGCTGCGCGTTGACAACTCTAGTAGAAAGAGGGAAAACCTGGGCGACATCTCTGTCCTTGTTTACTTGCCGGCGGGTATGGTATTTTTCAAGATACGGTACTGCCGGGTGGAAACGTCTTTAGTCAACGACCAATCATAGAGCGTTAGAGAGAGAAAAATATGTCGCCGAGGTTTTCCCTCTCTTTCTACTGGGAGTTTGATGCGCAGTCGTCAATCACTAGTCCATTCTATATATCGATGACCTAAATGGATGCTAACCTATTGTACCTGGTACAAGAGAATGTAACTAAATTAACTAAAATTTCGTTACACGAGCTAGTAAACATTACTACCAGAAATACTAGGAAGCCTTGCTTTTGTCCTCTAATGCAATTATCGTTTAAAACTTTGAAACTTATTTTCTACCACGCAAAATTTCACTGATAATCAAACGCCCTCTAACAGCAAAACGAACCAACTATGTCTATACGTAAGTTGGCCTAAATCGTTTTATTTGTAGGCAACATATCTCTGGTCTTACATTACATGCTCAATTCCCGGACATCATGTGAGACATCATCAAAGTAACATTTTTTCACCTAGCAAAGATTACATTATACAAATTAAAATAAAGGTTAAACCTATACCTATATATAACCTTATACAATATATAAACCGTATGATAAACAAGTATGTATAGGGAATTCAATGTTAACTTTACGCCACCTGGTGGTCGCTCAGCAAACTAATTATTAAGCCATTGTTTCTTGAAATGTCCGTTGGTTTCTCATTTTTGTGTGTGCTAATGGCACACGCAAAAATTAAAATACTCGTTTTATAATACTTCAATATTGTTGCGTACTTCGCTGTTCGTCCCTCTTTAATCCCTAGTCCCTACTTAGGGACTACGGATTAACAGGGACCCCCATTTAACATTTCATATATTCCTGAAGAAAAAAAAACATCACGTTTCCGTAGTGCAAAAAATTTGGTTAAAACAAGCGCATAAATAGACACAAGATATGGATATTAAAAATCACGCTTGAAGAGAGGAAAGCAAGTTAATAAATATACGAGAGTTTATAAATAAATATACGAGAGTCCCTGTTTTAGTATTTTAAGGTTAATGTATTTATTATATTTGTCTGTTTCAGCCAAGGATTAAAAAAAGCGAAAGTTATTGAAAAAAACTACAGTACCTTCAAAGAAATTACTTTTGCAACAGAACATGATGGAAGAAACGATCATCTAAAACTCTTCGGATGAAGAAAAAAATTCGCAATGTACGATTGAAGATACACAGTATGATGTCATTCTACCTCATAATATAATTAATATGTTAAACAGTTTCATAAAAAACACATGATTTTACTTTTTCAAAATAAACTAATAAAAAATAATTTCTATGAAAAATAAAAATCAAAATAGAGCCAATAAAATTATGCCAACACCTTATAAACGATAAACCTTTATATACATACCGGGTGTAACAGGATCATGGTACACCCCCCTTTTCTCCTTTAGTTTTCAAGATAATTGATTGAAATTTGGGATATCCTATATACATAATAAGCGGCACTGTCTGACATACAAGTGAATTTTTTTTTCACTTCCGGTTTCGCCGGAAGTGATACTAACTTTCGATTTTTAAATGGAACACCCTGTGTATTATTGCATTTTTGAATTCTGCATAATTTTCTGAATCCAACGATACCAAATAAGTGACATTTAAAACGTCAATATTTTTACAACTATAATTTTTAGTTTTCCATTTAAGTGGGCCATGACGGTTCCGATTTATTCTAAATGACCCATGTAATGCTACAAAAATCAAAATCCTGTCAAAAATACAAAATTATATGATTTATGAGCAAATAAAGTTCATCAAAATTGTTTTTGGAGCAGAACCTCAATTTTTTCAAATGGAACCATATTGGTACTGTAGTACCATTTATTATTACTATTAATAAGTAATTTGTTCTTATGTCGTATGAATATGTGCGATAAATACAAACAAAATTACAGCTAAGAGAAATTAAGAAAATACAATTTTGTTTTAATTATCTTGTTATACCTACATAAAGGTGGCTTTGGAATACAAACAATAAACACAAAACACTACAACAGTTGTTCAAAATGCTGTCCATTAACGTACATAACTTCTGAACTCCGCATAGCTGTTTCTCGAAGAACGTTCGCCAATTGCTGGGCCGTTATGCTATTAATTGCGCGTCTTACTCGTAGCTCCAGGTCTTCACGGGTTGTAACTGCGGTTGCGTAGACAATATTTTTTTAAATGACCCCAAAACAAAAAAATCAAGGTGTTAAATCAGGTGACCTTGAGGCCACCTCACAGGACCATTCATCGAAATTACTTTTTCTCCGAATCTCCGTTGAAGGTAATCAATTACTATCCTTGAATTATGGGGAGGAGCGCCATCTTGTTGGAAATACATTCCGTGCCATAAATTCAAAAAGGTAACTCATCTAAAATGTTCTCAATCTCATTTTGCAGGAATCTCAAGTATCTTGCACCAGTCAGGGGTCCTTCAAATATTATTGGACCAATGATTCTACTACCGATTATTCCAAGCCAAACATTGAAACCGAACCGCACTTGAAAGTTACCCTCTCGTAATAAACTTTTTTGATTTTCTTGTGACCAATATCTAGTATTTTGTCGGTTAAATAATACCAAATTTGTAAAACTAGACTCGTCCGAAAATAAAATAATTCCCTAAAAATAATTGTTTGGTTGCATATTCTGCAAAATCCAATTGCAATATTCCATCCTACGTTCGTAATCATTTTCGTACAAGTGCTGGTGCAATTGGTATTTAAAAGATTTATAGTTGAATTTCTGCAAAATTCGGCTTACTGTTTGGTGACTGATTTCAATTCAAACCCAATTTGCCTTAAAGAAACAGTCTTATCAACTTCTATTCGAGCCAAAACATTAATTTCTGTTTCTTCGTCATGAATGAAATTTTCTTCAGGATCATTGTTGGGTTCTCTTCGGAATAGACTTTCAAGGCGTTTAAAATAATTTCTCGCTGGACATTGTCTATCAGGATATCGTTCGGCATAAAGGTGTCTAGCCGCTACGGCATTTTTCTACATTCCCCATAAACCATTAACATGTCCATTTTTTCATCTCTTGTATAAATTTGCGGCATTTTGAACACAATTAACAAAAACTTCAAACAAGTTTTAAAGACACAATGAAAACACCGGTAAACCAATAAATGTTTGACAAGCTAAATATTTCATTGTTTTCAAAGCCACCTTAGTTACTTCTTAACATTTATTTAGAATAAAAATTGTATTTTCTTAATCGCTTTTAGCTGTAATTTTGTTTGTATTTATCGCACATATTAATACGACGTAAGAATAAATTACTTATTAATAGTAATAATAAATGGTAATACGGTACCAATATGGTTCCATTTGAAAAAAAATTGAGTTCTGCTCCAAAAACAATTTTGAAGAACTTTATTTGCTCATAAATCACATAATTTTGTATTTTTGGACGGGGATTTCGGTTTTTGTAGCATTACATGGGTCATTTAGAATAAATCGGAACCGTCATGGCCCACTAAAATGGAAAATTAAAATTATAATAATTGTAAAAAATGTTGACGTTTGAAATGCCACTTATTTGGTATCGTTGGATTCAGAAAATTATGCAGAATTCAAAAATGCAATAATACACAGGGTGTTCCATTTAAAAATCGAAAGTTAGTGTCACTTCCGGCGAAACCGGAAGTGAAAAAATCACTTGTATGTCAGACAGTGCCCTTATTATGTATATAGGATATACCAAATTTCAATTAATTATCTTGAAAAACTAAAGGAGAAAAGGGGTGTACCATGATCATGTTACACCCGGTATATTACTACAAAAATGCTACACCAAGATCGTTAAAATAAAGCAACAAATTGAACATAATCACGGAACAAGAATTTCGGTGACGCTGGCTTCTTAAATTTTGACGCCTATTATTGTAAAGAAAATTTTAGCTACTCTAAAAAGAAATATTAACTACCATTGCTAGAGGTTCAGATATGCACATATTTTTATTCATATAATATGGAAACTACAGGGTGAAAGGGGTTTTCGGTATAACATTTTTTTCAAAACACCCCCCTGAAAAGTTACGTTACTCCAAAATTGTAAAATAAATTATTTTTCTTTTTATCTTCCCTGTACAATTAAGCTAAAGAAACAAAACTTGGTGAACAGTATCTGTAGTTAATAAAACTACACTTTCTGAAATTTTTTTCCACCCGTGTAGTATTTTTCTAAGGGGTTGAAATAATCAACCCCTAAGATGTTTTTTCTTATAACCTTTTTTGGACAAACTTTTTACATTTAAAGTATATATAAAAAGCCCCATTCATTTACTTAACTATTTGATAGCTGTTTAACGCAAGGGTTTTTTGCCGTAAGATCTAGTTGCCGGTTGTTTACAATGGAATGCATAGAAACAATTGAAAGAGGGATTGTGAAATGTCATTTACTGTTACTTTTTTCTTACTCTCGCAAGTTTTATAATTTTGTGAAGAAAATAGTTGGTAAATCGAAAATATGGTTAACTATTCGAATTTTGAAATGGGGAGATATGCATTTTACATATGGGTGTGCTAACGGTAATACATTGAAGGCATAAAGATATTATGCTTGGACAGTACCCAGAACGTACATAGATTACCCCATCATACTATGTTCACAAATATTCACCAACGCTTGAGGGAATTTGGTAAATTTGAAAAGAGAATGACTCTCCCGTACCAGAAGAACTGAAGCTCTGGAAGAAGACGTACTTAATTTGATCAAAGAATCCCCAGAAACTAGTACCAGGAAAATAGGTCGTGCTCTAAATGTAAGCCATTCGGTAGTTTTTAAAATTTGAAAAGAACAACAGTTATATCCCATCATCTTCAACGGGGGCAGGAATTACTGATTCGAATTTTTTTACCGCGTGTGGATTTTTTTGTCAATAGTTAATGAACATGATCGGCCAAGCGCCACAATTCTTAAGAAATATTTTATTTACTGACGAGGCGAATTTCTCAAGACTATATTAGAAATTTTCATAGCAATCACACTTGGGCCGAGGAAAATCCTCATGGCTTTTTTGAAGGATATCATCAGTATCAAATTTTCATTAAATGTGTGGCTCGGAATTATTGACAATCATTTAATAAGTCCCTATTTTCTTCCACTGCGATGGTGACTCATATTGTCATTTTCTCGAAAAATTACCTGTTCTTCTTGAAGACATTCCCATTCAAATTAGGCAACAGTTATGGTTTATGCACGACGGAGCACCAGCCCATTTTAGTATACGTGCAAGAAGTCACTTGATGAGCTGTATGCCAATCGAAGGATTGGCCGAAGAGAACCTGTAAACTGGCCAACCTGCTCCCCTGACCTCAATCCTTTGGATTTTTGCATATGGGGATATCTGAAATCCTTGGTTTATTCAAACCAGTTGGAAATATTGATGATTTGCGTAAATCGTATTATATCAGGTTGTGAAACGATAAGAAATTCAGCAGGAATATTTCAAAACATACGCAATTGTATGAGAAATAGAGTAGATGCTTATATTAGAGCTAAAAGCAATCATTTTCAAAATTTTTTGTTGAAACTATTGTCGATATTTGACAGATTTTTGTTTTTTGTTAAATTATTATAACATTAAATTATTCATTCATTTTATTCATGTTCACTTCTGTTCTTAGTTCCAAACTTCTTAGCCAGTAGAATCATTGCTGAACTATTTGGTTGACTGTTGTTTGATAAAATGTTATTTGATCATAATTTTTTCGAACTTATCCCAGTCATTTGTCTCTTCAAGTTACTTTGAAATTAACTAACCCAACTTAAACTAACCTAACCAAATAATAAATCGAATATTAAATAATTTCAAAACTATAAATTTGAGGATAGGCCGCGACCAACACCTTTATTTAATCACTTCTTAAACAACCTTTGCGTTAAACAGCTCGTCTTTTTGAAAATGCATTGCAGTACATTTACTTTGTTTTCTCATTAATCTCCAACTTTTCGAGAAAATTTTGAAGAGATCAAAAAGTTAGTAAATGAATGGGACTTTTAGATATACTTTTTGAATGTAAAAAGTTTTGTCGAAAAAAAAAAGTTATAAGAAAAAAACATCTTAGGGGTTGATTGTTTCAACCCCATAGAAAAATACTACAGGGGTGAAAAAATTTCGGAGTGTATAGTTTTATTAACAGATACTGTTCACCAAGTTTCGCTTCTTTAGCTTAATATAGAGGGAAGATAAAAAAAGAAAAAACCATTTTTTTTTTAGAATTTTTGGTGGGAGGTAACTTTTAGGGGAGGGTGTTTTCAAAAATTGTATATCGAAAACCCCCTTAATATTCATCTGAGAATCACCTCTTAAATTTTGTTTGGTGTTATTTAAATACACCCTGTATAATATCAGGTTATATTTAGTGTATACTGTTACTTTTTTTAATGAAATTAAAATGTGTACTAATAATAATTGTGTTGTAGAAATTATTAGGTTCTTGTTGGGAGCTGTTGAGTTTTTAATATTGATGAAAAAAAAAGAAAAAAAATATAATACCAGCTGCCCATGGTTAGTGATTACAATTAGACTAACGATCCTGTTGCAACACTGTTATACAGTCAATATAAGTTAATATGTATACATTACAAAATTAGATTACACTTTGACTGACATGTTTATTTAAGATGGAAGGTAAAGTCTAAGTTCATTGTTGCTCTGCGCCTGTCGAGGTTCTTCTGCTATCCTTCTAGAGGAAGCGTACTAATGGCTGAAAAAGAAAACTTGAGAATTTTAGTTCGTTATTTTGTACCATACATAATTCATCTAGAAGAATGACTTTGATTTCGTAATGCATAAGACTGATGGTTTGCAGCAGTATTCCAGGATTTCTTTTTAAAGGAATTTTAAGAATATATTTCGATATTAATTAATTCAAATGTGGAAAAATTATAATAAATTTCCATATTTATTTTTCCGTAGGTCTTAAGGTGACTTTTACAAAAACATCTACTATTCAAATGAATTTCCGTGATATTCAAGAAATAATTAAAACATACTGTTTTAATATGAGAAGGGCTGGTCAAACCAACGAGAAGGTTAACTAATTATTTCATTTGTCACGAGAAGAGTGCAACCTTATTTACTCTACACAGGGTGAGCCAAAAGTCCCGGTACGGCAGAATTACTTGGCGGGAATGTATTTTGCGGGAAAATGTAGAATACAAAAGTTTTAGGATTTTTTCCTGGTTATTTAACGGTGACCTTGTATTTGACCTTGAACATGACCTTAAAGGTTATTCAAAGGTCAAGCCATTTTTGTTAAATGGGATTCCAAACTTTTTGACACCGGATATAGAGAAAGTGGAAAGTTTTACGTTCAGATATGGCCATTATCATATTTCAGATATGAAAATCTGCCACAGAAGTTGGCGGCAATAACTTTGAACATAAGCTTTAATGAAACAGTAGCAACTCACCTTGGTGCACACATCACCGTGTCTTCCCCAGCTAGTGAAAACAAGGTGGCAATAACTGAGTACATGCTCAACACCAAATAAAACTAGAGAAATCGTAACGAAAAGAACTTTACACGTTTACGGATGTAGCGGATTTTCGCAGTTTGACCTTGTGGGGATCTCCAAGGTCACAGAAGGGGATCACTGAATGCCATGTCGTAACATCAAATTTTCTGTTCTATTTCCGGTGTCAAAAGTATAGTCTCATTTAAAAAATTGGCTTGACCTTTATATAACCTTTAAGGTCATGGTCAAAGTCAAATCCAAGGTCACTGTTAAATAGCCAGGAAAAAAATCTTAAAACTTTTGTATATGTTCCCCTAAAATGTACTCCCGCCGAATTATTCTGCCGTACCGGGACTTTTGGCTCACCCTGTATATTATGGCATTATACATTCCTATTATTAGTGACCTATCACCTCCTACAAAAAAAATATCATTATAAACTTTTTGTACTGATTTTGCAATTATGTGATACGTGTCTACTGTTATTTTATGATATATTAAGTTATTACAAAAAACTTAAAGGTTTGTTTATATAAAATATATTTGTTATTACCACAACAATACGACTTTGCTGTACATTTAGTAATCATAATATTGGTACTCAAAATATATTTTTGACAATTAGGTTTAAGCTTCGATTAAATCTAGGTTTTTATGTAATTAGGGATACTTGTAACAAAATCTGGTTATCACTGATTTTTAGTTTACAATTAATCTGCTATAGAATGAATGAAATTTAGGTTTTACTCAGTTTCAGAATGGAAGAGTTTTTTTTTTTACTTTCCTGGCAAACCTTTACACTTTATATAGATACACACATATGTATGTATATATGTATGAGACTAACTTTTGTTGACAACTATATTAGAGGAAAAAAATGGGGCGGCATTACTGCAGGGGCGGCTTTATTGAGGCGGGCATTTTTAATGCTGGCTAATACTTCCTCCTAAAACATATTTACATACAGGGTTTGTCCGGAAAGTAATGTCAGTGAATTTTTTTCCCCGAGACTGTACGCGCCAGCCCGCGCTTTACGTGCTGGGATTGTGGTGGGGGATCTGGCAACAAGATCCAACAAGCGTCAGTGGGCTACCGGTCGTTGTAGCGGTCGCATCACTCGTTCTTTGAGAGTCGTTACAGTGACCCGGTGCAAGAAAAATGCAACGTTCGCTTGAGCAACGGATTGCGATCAAGTTTTGTGTGAAACTGGAGAAGAGTGCTGCGGAGACTATTCCAATGTTGAAGTAGGCTTTCGGCGTCGATTGTCTTTCGGACAGGCAAATTTTCCGGGTGGCCCAAGGCCTTCGCAGACGGTCGGGAAGATGTCAACGACGAGAACCGCGCTGGACGGCCATCAATCTCCAGTTCCGACGACAATGTTAAACGTGTGCGTGACTTGTTGAACACTGACCGTCGTCTAAGTTGTCCGTTTAATTTCCGAAACATTAGACATTACGAAAACCATTGTTGACGAAATTGTGTCGGAGTATTTAGGAATGAGGAAGGTGTGCGCGAAGCTCGTGCCAAAAGTGCTAACGGACGATCAAAATGCGAGGCGCGTCGAAACCTCGCCAAGAACTTTTGGACACCTGCGAAGACAACCCCGCTTTTCTTGATGACGTTATTACCGGGGACGAAAGTTGGGTCTTTGAATACGATCCGGAGACGAAAAGGCAAAGTGCGGAATGGCACACGTCGAACTCCCCTCGCCCCAAGAAGGCCAGGGATGTCCAGGCTGTCAAAGATCAAGACAATGCTGATTGTCTTTTTGATTGCCGGGGATTGGTCCATCATGAGTTCATTCCGCAGGGGACAACCGTAACCGGAAACTTTTACGTCGAGGTGCTGAAGTGGGCTGAAACGCAGGGTAAGTTCTTGTCTTATAATATGTTACATTTGGAGTTCTTGGTGCAAAGTTTTTGCCTTAAGTTTTGTTAGATCTAGAGTTCTTAGTTTAAAGTTTAGAGTTGTAAGTTTCTTTTGTGTAAAATTATTTTTTTAGTGAATTGAATGTTCCGAAATATCGAACAAGAATCAACGACAAAATAGAAAATATTTCTTTCTATGTAAAATGTAACATATTCGAAGACAGTAACTTTACATAAAGAACTCTAAACCTTTAATAGTTCTTGTCTTAGGAACTTAACAATTCGCATCTTAATTTATAATAGGTTTAAGTTTTTGATTTGAATTGAAGCTCTTGTCTTCGGTTATGTTAGGTTAAAAATTTTTGGTTAAAGCTTTGAATTTCGTTGTTTTCAATTTATGGTCATTTTTAGGTGTTTTTTGAGGTTGTGTCGAAATTCCTTAATGATCCGTTAATTTTAACCTCAGATTCAGTTTCAGCGCCCGAAATAATGCATAGATATAGTGATAAACTCTTTATCCTTTTTGTTTATTTGTGTCGGATTTTTCGGGCATATTTAAGGTGTTTTTTGAGGGTTATGTCAGAATTTCTAACTAATCGGCCAATTCTGACCTTAGTTTCGGCCTTAGCACTCCAAAATACATATGATAATGGGGATAATGATAAATATGATAATATATTTACTTGCTTGGAGATTTTTCGGGGATTCTTAAGACGTTTTTTGAGGTTAAGAAAAATGCAAGTGCCAACCGGACAAACCGGACATCGGAATCGTGTTGAGCTGGTCAAAATTCATAGGAATAGATAGGTCTGCCTTCTAGCGCTCGACTTTTTTTTGTGTGTCTGCGTTATTAAAACTTTTTCTATTAGTCCAGTCATTTTAGGTTTTCTGTTAAAAAAAATAGTAACCCCTTTTTTATTTTTTAATCGCTTTATTTCGTTGTTGTAAATAACATATTAAAAATCGAGAACAATATCGGCAGGGCTAAAAAAGTTATTCAAGGTCAAAGGTCACAAAATAAGTTTTTTGTGAAAATCTTGTTTTATATGGCTCGAAGGTCAATTAAGGTAGTTACAAAAAAGAAAGGTCATGAAATTATCTACAAAAATGGTTCTATTTATTCTTCACGTACGATGAACCGTTTGCGAAATTCAGAGGGACGAATGTGTACGTCGAGCGTTGTACCTATTTCCTCACCACCTTTGATGTAAGATACAAGGCGCGTTTTTTTACATGGTGTCCCCAGTAGGACTAATCCATGTCAAATGTAAAAAAATTACTTTCTTTAATTTTTTTATTTTTTTTTATTTTTTTATTTAATCTTTATCTTCATCATTTAAAAATATTAAGTTTCATCATCTTCTTCATGAATGTCATGTATTTCATCAATAAGCTCTTCTAGTTCTACATCTTCGTTATCTTTACCATCTTCACTCGTGTTTGTTAATAAAAGATCAGTAGGATCAATCTCATCATACTCAGTGGAATAATTATCGGACGTATTAGCAGCAGAAGCTTCAGGCATGGCATTAAGACATGATTGTCCATGACAATTGCCGCATACAATGGAGCAAGATAATGCTATTTTCCTGCATCTGCAGTTTGCACCGCATCCTTTTGTACAATTGCAAAAAATAGTATTAAGAATACTGTCCGGCGCAGGTGGTAACAACGTTGTATTGGGCTCCAAAATATTGTTATTTAAGATCCAGCCCCACTGTTGTGGATCTACATATCTTTTCCCAGCCATGTTTGGACCTGGTAATATACACGGTACAGGTGTTGTTGAGCTGCTGCAGTTGTAGGTGGAAGCGATTGTAATTTTACAGCAGTATTGAACGTAGTCGATTTCGCAAAACTTAAGTACCGATAATTATTTATCAAGAGATGTTTCCGACTTAGGAGCTCCATACATCGCCAAAATTATCCGTACTCCATTCTCAAATATAAGTTGTTGAGAGCAATTTTCTTGTTGAAAAAACTTCTTGCACCTTTGATATAAATCAGGACGATTTTCAAAGATTTTTATTGTTTTAAGTTTTCCTTTATTCAATAGAGCAGAAGTGGTATCACGTCTGGTTATTACATGTAGCAATAAAATGTGCTGCTTATAATGAGGATATTTGTCAATGCTTGGCTTGGGCCTACTTGGGCCTACATCATGTAAAAAAACGCGCCTTGTATCTTACCTCAAAGGTGGTGCGGAAATAGGTACAACGCTCGACGTACACATTCGCCACTTTGTATTTCGCAAACGGTTCATCGTACGTGAAAAATAAATAGAACCATTTTTGTAGAGAATTTCATGTTCTTTTCTTTTGTAACCACCTTAATTGACCTCCGAGCCATATAAAACGAGATTTTCGCAAAAAAACTGATTTTTGTGACCTTTGACCTTGAATAACTTTTTTAGCCCTGCCGATATCGTTCTCTATTTTGAATATGTTATTTAAAAACAACGAAATAATCCAACTTCGTAGCCACATCTTCGTCTAAAATGACTGCATTATATTGGAAAAAAAATGTATTTGATTCCACGTTTGCTGGCTTCTTGCCCCACAGTGCAGCTCGAGGTTCGGCCCCACTTTACCCTACCACCTGTTACGATGCCTTTTTGTAGAGGAAAGGGTATTTTCAAAATTGGAGGGAAACGCGGCACCCGACAAGCCCTTGGGCGTCCTCCCCGATAAGAGTGGTCCACCAGAGAGGAAGGTCACGACGATGCCGAAACGAACACGTCACGACGCCCAGCGTCACTGTACAGCTGGGCCGTCGGGATGCACCGCGCTGTGGCGTCGACGCCTCGCCCGCCGTACCTGTAAAGCCAAACAGTTCCACCGCGACGCTTGACAGAAGGAGGTCATGTGACTACGGCGATTATTATGAAAAAATAACCATAGCAGAGGTACAACAGGCCGCTAGCTCCGCGAACCGGCTCCAGTAACAACTATCCGAAAAATTCGCACGTTTGTTTTCCCCCAAAAAAATTTTTTAGTTCAGTTCAGTGCTACTAGTTCATTCGATAAATTTCGGGCTAGGTAAGTGAAACATTTTAACCCAATTAGTAGGTTTAAGTAGCTATATTTTTAATGAGTTCAGTCACGAAACCGCTTTTCTTTTCGTTGGAAAAAAAGAGTGATATCAGTTGCGAATCCAGTGACGCGTAGCGTGTGTTTGGATATGCCTGCATTGTTTGTAAAGTGTTCAAATGGTTTAAAAAATATTGATTAAAAGCTAGATCAATAAAATGGGCTAAATACCGGACATTAACTGTCAACTGTCCGTAATCGTTTGATACAATTTATAATGGGTTTACATAAAAATGTTAGAGTGTTTAATAAATAGTCAACACTTCCGAGGTTTTGCTAAACACTTTGATCAGTGGGATTTACCAAATGTACCTTGGTAAAGACTTGGTACTACAAAATAAAGTATTATTAATTTAATTATAATAAAAAAACGACATTTTCCACGAAACACCGAACTACTACACTTTTTCGACGCGCGTTTCGCCAACCGAGTTGGCATCTTCAGGAGAAGATTAAAACTGAGTTTTGATCTTCTCCTGAATTGAGTTTTAATCTTCTCCTGAAGATGCCAACTTGGTTGGCGAAATGCGCGTCGAGAAAAGTGTAGTAGTTCGGTGTTTCGTGGAAAACGTCCAGTTTTTTGTTTCTACGCCGAAGGTTCCAGTACCCACTCCAGGATTAATTATAATAGACGTAACTAAAGTGTATTTTTTTAAATGTCTAATTTAAGCATGAAAATGTGATGTAAAACAAAGAAAGAAGTGCAAAGATTTACTTTCGTTGTTTCATGTGTTTATTACATGAATCTTTAACAGGAAATACTATGAAATATATCTGTGTAAAAAAATCTGAGGAATAAAAAATAGCATAGTCCAAAAAGGTAGTAAAACCTGCATAGGGTATGGTATAAAAGATACCAGTGTTTAGGTACTTACATAAAATACATAGGTATATCTAATATTTTCAAATTAACTGAATGTAACCAAAAAGAAATTACAAATTGTAATTGTATGATTATAATTGTATACGTTATTTAATTGTAAATTAAATAATGATCATCCAATTGACCATAAATCGACCATAAATTGAAATTTGTTTAGACAAATTTATATTGACACAGGACTCATTTAATATGACTTTGTCTATAAAATTTTTTGCGTATAAAATGTAAAATAATACAATGATCTAAATGAAAATAAAAATGGCAAACATATACAAATCTAAAATAATTTTCATATGCTGAAAAACGTATTTACACAATTTTAAAGCTTTTTTTTAGAGGAAATTTGGTGTTTTCGACTTCAAAAACTTCGAAAATATGGTTAAAATTTAAGTAATACGACATTATAAGTTAATATATTATCATCTTTACAATGGAGAGGACTACCATATTCTAGAGGGTAATAGTTACATTTTATGAGACCTAAAAAAGCTATTATAGCAAAGAAAAAACTTCAAACGAAACTTGCAAAAAAAATATTCAAAAAAATAATGTATTTTAGATTGGATTTAGAAGAATGTATTTAAAAAAAAAAAGATGTATTTTATCACTACTAAGTGTTTACAAAGTTCTTGTACTATTTGTCAAAATTTTCATTTTTTAATATGGTACTGCCATTACATAATTTTATAAATGTACCATAGTATCAAATGATAAAATACAAAATTAATTTTTATAATTTTATTAAAAAGCTAAATTACGAAAAAACTTTTGTAATCACCTGGTTTAAAAATATATATATGGTACAAATATGGCCTAAAATTTTTTATCTTGTTAAAGTAACTTCTAAAAAAAAAAAAAAATAGATAGTTTCGTTTGAAACCTTTATTGTAATAGCAGTTTTATTAAATTTAATTAGTAATCCCCTTGAAATACGATTTGAGTCCTATTTCCCATCATAAAAATATAAGAAAATCAATTCCAACCAGTCCCCACTGGTATACAGAGTGTTTCTAAATGTAGTAGCATAAATTACATTAGTCAATAAGCAGGTCAAAATAAATAAATTGTATTAAATATACTTTTTTCCAATGTTACATTACTATTGAGATCCAGTTTTAAAAATTTCCAATCCAGCATACATTTTTTTTAATAAATCATATTAAATTCGTATTTGGTGTCAGTACTTTCGAAAATTTCATATTTTACATTGTTAATTGTAATTCCACAACTACAATAATGTAATTGTAATTCCACAACATTGTGATATTTAAATCTCATCAAGTTTATCGCCTCAAACAAGGAAAACGGCAGTAGTGTAATAATTAAGGTTCCCAATGTGTGCTGTAACGCAGGGCCGGACTCGTAATCCGGCATATCATTGACGGAAGATGACATATGAGAGATCAAAAGACAGGAGTAAAAATGTGTTGATGTATGTACATACCTATTGCTTGTGTCATTCAGAAACACCGATTGGCCTCATTGCTTGACCGTACGTTGCCATGTCAGGTAGTCTTTCTGCATTTATTCTCGTTAAACGTGAGCGATTTGACCTGTACCTATATATAGTTGTGGAGGGAAAATCGTTCCACATCTACTAAAGTTAAAGGTGCAAATTCAAAATAGTTCACATGGACAGAGGACGACACACCACGCACATAAGTTTCGCACACGAATTTCACACAGTTGTTTCTGTCACTAACAGTTGTTTGTTGTCACTAACATCAGAACAATATTAATTTTTGTATCTACAGACGACAATACACGTGCTACTACTATTTGTATACATCTAGCCGTTGTTTGAAAAACCAGTTTACTAGCTACCAACATCGGGGCGAAATATCTGAAACATAAATTCATCAAATTCGTAGCAGAACATTAACAACCATATTACCGCGAAAATCTGTTGTTGTCAATCACTGTCAGCCACAGAAATTTACTGCGCATTTCTTTAATATTTCTACGCACGGCCAGTGGCGAGGGTATACAGGGGCAATAAATACGGTTAATATTTTAAGTATCATAGAGTTTCATAGTGCCGGTTCTGCGTGACAGCATACTTTTCCGGACCCTAGTATCTTATATATTATATACCCTAGAAATAATAATAGCATATATTTCGAAAACCGTAACTCCAAACAAAAAAATTAACATAATAAATTAAAATCAAGAAACAAAAACCCCCAAAAGTGTCTTTTTGTGGGAAAACCTTAGTCGGAAATTTTTTACTCAGCTCATCTTTTGTGTTTTTTTTGGGTTGTTAAATTCTAATTCAGCAACGTGTCCAGCCATGGACGCACATTGTTTTATAAAAATGCGAAACAAGTGCAAAAAAGATACGAAACAGTGAATAAAATGCTAAAATATGGTTTTTTTGAGGTGTAGGATTTTTTTTTTTTACTGAAATAGCTCATTTTATGGCAACCCAAAAAAATGAGATATTGAAGTCAAAAAAATAATCCAACTCCTAGATTTTTCATACAAAAAGCGATATTTTTGATGTTGGCTACTTTTTTTGCATTTTTTCTCACAAAAAATATATCTTTCTATGGTTCACAATAACTCTTAATTCGGATTCGAGGACTAAAAAGACATGTGAAATGAATTTTGAATAATGCGAATGATTTGAATGATGCGTTTGTCTTCATGATGATGCAATTTTGGCGTTCCTTTTCTTGCATTTTGACAGAGATAACAAGCCAACCCACCAAAACTAACCTCGGATTCGGATTCAGCAACCCAAAATACGTATAGAATAAGTAGTTCGAACTCCGGGGTTTAAAACTTTTTTTTACTATGTGTGCCTGTGTAATATATGTCGGTTTGAAAACCTTTAGGGTTCTTTACCTCAATAAGGATATAACATGGGACTAAGGTGTGTTTAGTTCAGTCGACATACTTTGACCTACAGATGTATTAGTAACATTTATAATATAATATATAATAATAATTTATTTACCAAGAATAACAGTACATATTAATTCATTATATTTTGCTGTTTACTAAGTGTTATATATAGTAAATAAAGAAAAACAAACCACTAAGTTAAACTTGTGCGTGGTGATTTTGTTTATTTAGATACACACTCAATAATGATAATTTTTAAATTGAACTGTTAGAGTAATCTAATCGTAATTTATGCTACTTCATTTAGAAACACCCTGTATATATCTACTTAACATATTTATCTTACAAGTTTTGGGTTTGTTTAGCTCTAATTCTAAAGCTATTAATATATGCAGTCATTTCCTACGTTTACTTTTTCACTGAGTAATTTAAATAACGTCACGCTTAAAGTTTCGAATTCGTGCGAATCAAGTAACTTTATGAGGCCCGTAAGAAAAGTAGAAGCATTAAAGATTTAAGAGAGTTTTAGAAACCAGCTTCTTCGACTCAATAAATTGGTGGATTTGCTACACTATAGTCTGCCAAACTTACTTAAATCTTTACCTAACACTTTATTGGTATGGATTAGGAACCACGAAATAAAAACGAGCGCCTTTTTATCGTGCAATACAATTTGTAAGCTTCATGTGATGTTTTATCGAGCACTAAACAACATACGTACATATGTATTATACCGAGTGACACAGATATAATACATCATGGTATACCCCGCCCCCCCCCCCCATTTTTTCATTACTTACTTAAGGCAAAGTTTTAAATTTTTCAACATCTTACAATCACAGAAATGTTTTGACATTCAAACGTCGTTTATATAACTTTCTGTTTCATCGTAAGTTCTGCCAACTTAATATCTTAAAATGGGACTGCCTATAAATAATTGTATATTATTTTAAATCCTCATATTTTTGTGAGTTTAATGATACGCATACTGAATAAGTAATATTTTAAACACAAAGATATTCAGGCCTATGATAGCATCATTTGACGTTATTTATAACAGCGCTGTCATAATTCTTATCCAATCAGGATCTGCCTTTTTAAATAAATCCGATTTCCGATTGGCTAGAGCTGTTAACAGCACTGTTATAAATAACGCCAAATGATACATCATAGGCGTGATTGTTTCGTTTTATAAACACGCATTTTCAACTAGCACTATCTATTTAAATAAACACAAATACGGATTAAGCACTAATTAACAAACATTTATTTATATTTGTACAATTTATATTCGACTGTTTTACGAAGCCTATGACCACGCGATTTATTTCAAAAATGACTGCCGTTCCCGCCGTTACTGAGGCTTCTTATATTTGTCGCTGATAATGCTAGAAGGCTCTAGATGAACTCGGGCACTCTGGTTTGTTGTCGAAGGTCCACAAGGCCTCGAGAAGCACCCTTTGCTTACATCGGTATGGTCGTTGGTTGCTTCGGTTAGATGGTATCGAAGCAGGGCGGACCGCTACGCGCTCGTCACAATATTTTTTTACAAATTTTCAGATTGACTTTGCGTTGATGATTTAATTCCACTCTAACAATCCTAGTGACCATAGAATATATCTATGCCAATTTTCTAAACAAGCATATGACACCTCATTTTACAGATAAAACGACATTCATTTGGTAATAGCCACCTTATTATTAGTTATAAAGTGTCCATTAAAAATGAAGTAATCTGATGTGTATTATCTGTTTCATAATTGAGAACATGACAAGTAAAACCATAATAGTACCACTATTATTTGGAAAAATATCAGTTTTTGGTCGAAAATGTCTCTAGTACCTTTTGTCTGCTGTTGGTATATATGGATCGCGGTTAGTGCCATATGTATCTGTTATACAAGAGTATATTTATACGTATTTATATACAATATAAATATACAGAGTAAAAAACAAAGCTGACCTTTTTCCGAAATTTTTTTTAACAAAAGTGTGTAATTTGTGAGTTATCGAAGTTAGTTTACATTTACTTACAGATTTTGCATAACCATATAAAAAAATGTTAGTCTGTTAGCACATTGTTTTCACTGCGATGCACATAAGTAATGTTTAGAAATATATTTTAAGATGCTTAATTTATAATTAGAGCAGACCTTCTTAGTAGTTATTAGTTAAACTCCTTATTATTTTCCAAAACACTTACAACATTAGTTAACCTCCATTTTGAGGAGGGGGGGTGTTATTTTTTCGCGATTACTTACGATTATTTGGAATCGTGGTCGATTCCAAAGGTTTATTATTGAAAAGAATAAACCAATAAGTGTTTTTAGTATTTAGTCATGATTAATAATTGTTAGTCATACTAATGATTAAACTTCAATCATAACTAACCATCAATCATTGGTATGACTAACAACTAATCATGAATAAAACCGTAGTCGTGACTAAATCCTATGATTAATTTAGTCATGACTAAAGTTTAATCATTTTACTTTAGTCATTAGTGATTTAGTCATATTCTGCCCAACTCTGGCTATATTTTGAAATTATTTATAACACTGGATTTGTCTAGAGTATGGATGTTGTCTAATCTGAAGAGTGAAGAATAATTATGTTTCGGCTAAGTTCTTGTAAATTTCACCCGTGTCTGCTGGCACTGTTAACGACTACACCGCAAACTTAATTAAACACCTCATGAAAACGTTTTTCGGAGTTGTCTATCATGCCGAAAGAACATTTGAGAGGTAATTGCGGTGATTTATGGCGGTTTTATCTGTTTGTTTTAATTAACGAGATGAAAAATCCAATTTCCATAAATAACGACACCCAACACGATCGTTAAGGTCTGACAGACGATGCCCAAGCTATCAGTCATTAATATTTGGCCTATAAATGTGAAACCGTTAAACTTGGGCCACGTGACTATCAATTTCCATACTTCTTGTACAGGGTATCTCAAATTCAAGCGTGACTGTTTCTCGGAAACTATTAGAGATAGAAAAAAGTTTAATGTGTGTCAAAGTTGGTCAATTTGTTGCTCAATCAAATGCCGTTTAAATGTTGGGATATTTCGAATACTTCCGGAAAATTTGATTTTTCGTTTTACTTTTATTTAAGAGATTTTTTAAACAAATTATGCTTCCTTATTGACACTTTATTTTCTACAAAATGAAATTAACGATTGTTAAGTCTGACGTAAAAATTCTAGTCAAATTAATTTTGATAACGGACAATTTTTTTTATTAAACAAATCAAAATAGTATCGCATCGCCTTAAAAAATAATTCGCCAAAATTAATTTTTGGGCTAAAAACACTTTTAATTCTTCAGGAATTCCGCTGTTGTATATTAATTATTTCGGATTAAAGAGGTTACACTGTATAGGCCCGTTTTTTAAATATCGTTTAACAACTTGTATCTTAATTATTTTTAAAATTGGGAACGTAGCAAAAAAAATGATTCGGGCGAAAGTTTTTTGAAATTTTACAATCAAATGACCTTCAAAGTTATAAACAAGTGAACAACAACATTTCTTCTCTTGTTTATCACCTTATTTTTAGCCAATATACCATATAAATTGTTCGTCAACATTAGCGTAACACTTTTTAGACTAGCGCCATTTGCGCTCTATTAGAGTTAGAGACTTGCGATTTTTAATTTTCCATAGCCTATAAGGTAGGTTTTAATGCCCCGAAGTCGCTATGCTGTGACTTAAACGGATCGCCGTCCACACGCCAAAAAACCAACCTCATGTCGAAATTTGAATTCGTAAGATTTTGCATGCAATTTCAGAGACCTACAGGATGGACTAAGAAATATGCTATCGGGTAAAAACTCTATCTCGGCACCCATTAAGACCTCCTCAATAAGTTTCGTGTATTTGGGAGAATCCATTGATACTAATGCTGCCAAATAAATAGGTGGGGAGTACCACAACTCACTTTCACCCTTTGACAACTCAAGTTCAAGCGTCCAAGTGAAAAGAACACTCGCCGCGTATACCAAGCATCTCGAATTTGGTGACTGTCGATTTACACAAGTACAAACGAAGGTTCCGCCTACCCAACGAGGAATTTTCATCCACTCAAAAGTTTTTTGGAGGTGATCAAAAAAGAGGGTGTGCCAAAGATAGTTCGTACATCCTCGGGAAAGCTTTCTAAGTCGTTCCACATATCAAGATCTGCTTACAACCCCTCAGCATGGCAAATTTTCAGGGTGGGTTGGCGTTGGAATATAACTTTTGGCGTTCAATCGGCCATCCGCAGTGTGTTCCGCCAACTTCGGAGAGCCATGTCACTTCAAGTAATGCCATGCTATGAATTCGAGAGAAGACGACATCCCACGCAGCCTTCTACAGTTGCGGAACCAGAGGGGATGAGTGTGGGTATAGTCTGGAGGGGTGCTTGAGCTGTCAAAGGGTGAATGTGAGTTGTGGTACTCCCCATCAATCTACTTGGAATCATTAGTATCAACGGATTCTCCCAATAGAGGTCAAAACGTTCAAAACTCGTAAATGCAAAGGGGTGGCTTACGGGGTCTGGAAATGGGTTGAAGAGATGGGACAACGACCAAATACACAGAACTTATTCAGGAGGTCTTAATGTGTGCAGGGATAGACTTTTTACCCAACAGAGTCCTTCTTAGTCCGTCTTGTAAGTGTTTGAAATTGCCATCGAAATAATAGGCCACCGAAATAATAGGCCACCGAAATAGGCCACCAAAATTTGAATAGGCCACCGAAAACTAAAAACCTCAAGCCTCTAACTCTAATAGAATGCAAATGGCGCTGATCTAAATAGTGTCACGCAAATTTTGACGAGCAGTTTATTTAGCCAATGTCGGAATTCAGTCTTTATTTATTTATTTATTTTTACTAATGCTATACATCCATTCTACGACGTGGATACCGAATATATGTTCAATTATGTCACAATTTTTCCCTAGGTATGCTATAGACAAATTTAACCGTCAAGGTTTCTACCTACGTAAAAATATTGATACAATTTCAGGCGATGATATCTATTATTACCTACTTTTTATTTATTTAAAAAAGATGTAAGGTAAATAAATTTGTTGAGCGGCCATATAGCGGTAGCCGCAGTAAATCAAATGTTACGATTAATAAAATCTCATATCCAAGGCACGTATAAACATAAAAACTAATTTTTTATCTTTATTACAAACAATATTTATTCTTGATTGGACAGAGAAAATAATTTTATCACGCTAATGGTCACGCAATATCTATGTATGTATACAAAATGTCAAAAGTAAAACATTGTAAAAAATGGAATAACTGTAATGGCATTATGTAATGGTATTTCCTCTTGTTTAACTCCTTGACCACCATTAATATTGTTATTGCACGACAGACGTATAATATAATGGGATAATTTGAGAGGGCTAACATTTGTGGTAACTTCTAAACTAATCATTAGGGTTCGGAAAAGTATGCATGTACAACTCTATGATAATTAAAAAATAAACCGTATTTTTTTAGCGCATATTTCTTGCCCCTATATACCTACGCCATTAGCCGTGCGTAGAATGCGCAATGGACTCCTGTCCACCAATTCCCGTGCGGGAAAACAAGACGCCTTAATACAATTTCTCCAAAAGAAAGTGAGATATTCAGATGTTGACCTACCTGCTGGCGGTGTAAACAGGTCGACCGCCGCATTGAAAACAATTTTTTGTTACGAGTAACTAACTCGTGAGTTCGTGTACTGTATTTACGTATTACCTGATTTTGTGTGGATTCTTGCAATAATGGCACAGCCGTTACCATTTGTGAATAGACTGAAACAGATTATTGAAAATTGCGACGACTTTGTAATAGACGGATCACATATTTTATGTATTCCTTGCAATTGTCGGTATATATTTCGTAATCACCGAGAGTGTAAAAGACATTTATTTTCGAATATCCATAAAAAAATATACCTGGCACTGTGACAAAAGAGGAATTTTGGTTTGATTTGTGCATACTGTTTTGTGCATCTAGCTTTTCGTGGGACGTGGTTGACAACGTTTACTTTAGACGTTTTTCTGCCAAGTTTATATCCGATTTTCCATTGCCTACTAGTGATACGTTACGTAAAATATATTTAGAGAAGACATTTCATACGCAATAAATTTCTGTGGCTTACAGTGAATGAAACAACATATTTTCGCGGTAATAAGGTTATTAATGTTTTGATACGAATTTTAGGTGTTTCAGATATTTCACCCCCGATATTGATAGCTTGTAAACTGATTTCGCAAACAACGGCTAAAAGTATAGAAATAGTAGTAATACGTGCATTGTCCTGTGTTGATGAAAAAATAATGTACTGATGTTAGTGACAACAAACAACTGATAATGATGACTGACAAAAAAACTGAAATTCGTGAAAATACTGTGCGTGGTGAGTCGTCTTCTGTCTATGTGAACTAATTCGAATGTGGAACGATAATTTCTCCTCTACAACCACATATACAGGTCAAATCGCTAACGTTTAACGAAAATAAATGCTGAACGACTACTGGTCGTGGCAACGTACGCTCAAGTAATCGTTCTGACAGAAGTGTTCTGAAGAAGACAGTCGGAGTTTCTGAATGACATAAACAATAGGTATGTATACAGATCTGGAATTTTTATTTGGAAGCGCTGGAGATTCTATTACATGCGTTTCAAATGCATGGAATAATGGTAGGGATCGTAGCAGAAGATGGGCGGAGCAGACGTCATCGTAATGTATTCCCTACAATGTTTAAGCTGACAAACTGACGAAGTCGCTACTCGTGGCAGTGATGGAAAAGCGAGACGGGGATCGAAGTACAGTGTTGCTAGATACTGCGATGTTTACGTTTAGATGGACCACTCATTTGGGCTATTTACTCGTATTTCATAAGTTGCGTTTTTTTTTTTGTGATTTCTGATCTAAAGTAAAAAATTGATCATCATAACTAGTCATTTACTATTTTTAAGTACCATGCCGTTGGTTTGTTGGCTTGGTAACATGTAACTTGTGGTAAATACGTAATGCATAAACAAAGAATTGTAACATGGTGCCTTTTTTGTGTTGTCAAGACTATAAAATTGCATTGGGCGACTTTTGCGAATGTCCACACCAAATCGCGATAATTGTTGAACCATGTCGTCCTGTTGGGTGTCGGCAGCACAGCTGTTACGGGAACCTGTCGATTTTTAAACGAAAACGTAAACCTGCCATTTATTTCTTGCGGTGAATTACCAGCGTAATACCATTTAATAATTTGTCTTTTTTCCTCGATTGCATAAGCAGACATTTTTAAGGAGTATTAAACGAGAAACCATTTTATTATACCCGTCTTACGCACAGACGGCTCAAAGCTAAATGGACGCGAAACGATGCCGACCTTGCCGACGACGGTCCGACGACGGAGCTGGACGGTAGGGGAATACGGTCGTGTGTTTTCTGATAGCTGAGCCTTTGGCAATATTTTGTAGAAGGTATTATCTTTAGGTATTATCTTAGCATGTTATATGCTTCCAAATTGAAGTTCGACACGTGTATACATGACTTGCTCCTGTATTTTTGATCTCTGACATGTCGTCATTTGTCAATAACATGACGGATTACGAGTCCGGCTCTGCGTTATAGCACTTTCCGAACCCTACTAATCGCTAAGCTTCGAAGAAACGAGTCGCGCCACACAGGCGCATGTATCATAAATATAATACACGAAAGTAACTAGGAACCTTCCGCACGTTTGCCATAGCTTATTATAAAATTATACCACACCGTTCAATATATTACATAAAGAGGATATTGTACTACAACACCAGCTATCACGGGACTACTGAAATAAATACGAACTGAGGCGACCCCCATAACATGCTACACGAGTTGTATACGTGTGGCGTCGCCGTATGCTAACTTTACTAATATCCATAGAAACCACGATATTTACCTGTGTATTTAATAGCTGAATTCACATTGGGTTACTTTTATGACAAACACCTTATTTATTTTCATTTAATGTGTGTAAATATTTCCATTAATTCATTTATGTAATCACACATACAGTAAATTCCTAAAGTTTGGAAATAAATTCGGTTTTTTTAACCGTTAACCGTTAATTTTTTTTAACGAATCGACGGAAAGATTACTATTCTTTGCGTACAGAAGTTTTACGTATTACGAAAACTAGTACGTATCTCTAAATTAAAAATTTTCGAGAGAGAGAGAGAGAGAACCGTGAAGTTATTACATCTTAACTACTTTCGATTGACAAACTAAAAAAAATTTTTCAGAAAAAATGTAACAGACCTTTTTATCTCTCTATGAATGTAACTGCATGTAATCTGTACTATTTTAAGAGTATAAAGGTACAAAGAACGAAAACAACAAACTCTAAAAACAATAAATAAATAATAACTTGGTTTAAGTAAAAAAAAGAATGTCTAAATGAACTCCCTAAGTGACCTTCATGTACTTCACTGATGTTAGGGAAGACGGGTTGGTTGCTACAATTTTTACATAAATATTTTTATGAATATATACTGAAAAAAAAAAACATGAAGTTCATCTAAATAAAACTCATTCCTAAATAAGAACAAGCGTAAAACTAAATTATATCAATAACTAAATGAGGTACTTATGCGTTTTGCGTTTTTAAGGTAATATCAATTAACTGTCGTCATGAGTCTCAGTTTTAATATACAAAGGATATATGTGCATTTACACATTTTCATTTCGAGCATTTTATCCATTCTTCGCCAGGTTTAGATCCAAAAAGTGTCAGCGAAAACTCAAAAAACAGAAGGCATCACTTGTCTCTGATTAAATATGTTTTTAGGCTTCTTATTTGTTCTGAATTTTCCTGTTTTGTTTCGCTTTTTCATTTGTTTCCGTTTTTTTTGGTAATGTAGTGAAAATAAATATATATAATTTTCAGTGGCAACGACCCTTTCCTTTTCGGCGAGAATTTATTTTGCAGTACGGAAACTATCTATTGATGGCGTTCCCCTTTCCGCTTTCCTTTTGTAGGTTCGCATTTTATGAGCTATTAAACAAGGAAATACAACGTTAGATAAACAGTTGATGTAAAATGCTTCGGGGTTTGTTGTTATATTGTTATACAACTAATCGGTACATGGACCTAACCCCAAATTAAATTAGTTTAAAAGAAACACAACGAACTTTAAAAGTAATTATTAATATGGGTAAGACACACACATTGAACTTATCCAATAAATCCTCTATCGATTAGGAAACAAACTACACTGATACATGATAACTTATAATACGTTTGATATGCAAATGATGGTGGCACTTAATTATCTTTGGCGTGCATTTTAAACTCAATGTAACAATTAACACAACTCTCTCCCACTTTGCTGAAGAAAAAATGCGTATCAGGTTGACTTTGTCGAATCTCATTTACTTATTACATATTCGTTGTTTAAGTTACATATTCGTTGTTTAAGTTACACAAGAGTGGCTGATATCTTCAAATTTAACTTTTTAAGTAACCATAAAAATAGTTCAGTGCCCTATTTCATAATAACTTACAAGCTAATATTATTAGCTTGTTTCTAATCTCGATATTTTTTCATGGCATACACTTAATTCACATTTCTGTTTGATTACGAATTTGGGATATTGTACTAACAACACATCATATTTTAACGTCCACATTTACCAAGTAAATACCATACCGTATTCTAGAAGTAATTTGGAAAGTTTTGTTAGTTTAAAAAACAAACGACTTGACTTGAATTGACAGCTCGTGACAAATGAATAGTAACAAATATAACAGTAATGACATGAACAGTAACAAATTGAAATACGAAATTTTTATTATGTACCTGTAATCATTTAGTTTTACAAGTCTAATTTCAATGCACCGTCATTCGTCGTTCCGAGATAATGTAAGGGTGACATTTCACACACTCACCCTGCATAGTGTGTTCGATAAATATTTATTTTTAGCTTTCACTCTCCTGAAGGAAATTTAAAATGGACTGTTTGTGTTGCTTAAGGTAATTAGTAGTACTCTTCGTATTTTACAGCCACAAATATTTATCCGCTCGTTGGCAAACATTCATTTATCCGAAAATAGACTGGTCGTATGCAGTTTGTCAGATTCTCTCTGGCAGAAGCCTCCGCTTATAGTCCAAGAGCTCCAAATGTTTTGTAAAGGTCCATATTTTAATATAGTGTTATATTACAAGTGGAGTCCGGAAACTATGCCACAACACAGGATCAGACTTGTAATCCATCATGTCACTGACGGAAGGACATACGAGACACCAAAAAGACAGGAGTAAAAATGTGTTAATAATATACATACACATCGCTTGTATCGTTCAGAAACACCGACTGTCTTTATTGCTTGAGCGTACGTTGCCACAGCCAGTAGTCTTTCTTCATTTTTTCTCATTAAATGTGATCGATTTGGCCTGTACATATGGTTGTAGAAGGACAATGATCGTTCCACATCTACTGAAGTTAAAGATGCAAATTCAAAATAGTTCACATGGACAGAGGACGACACACCACGCATATTATTTTCACGAATTTCGAACAGTTATTTGTATCACTAACATCAGTACATTATTATTGTTTATATCTACAGAGGACCATGCACTATCACTACTATTTCTGTACTTTTAGCCGTTGTTTGCAAAACCCGTTTACTAGCTATCAGTATCGGGGGCAAAATATCTGAAACACCTAAAATTCGTATCAGAACATTAACGACCTTACTACCGCGAAAATCTGTTGTTTCGTCCACTGTCAGCCACATAAATATGTTTAATATGTATTCTTTCATATTGCCAATGACACGTTGATATGTCTTCTGTAAATATATTTTACGCAACGTATGGCTACTTGACAATGGAAAATCGGATACTTACATATTTGGCAAAAAAAAAAAAGATTTAAAGTGAATATTGTCAACCACGTTCCACGAAAAGCTACATGCGTAAAACATTATGCACCAATCAAATCAAAATTCCTTTTCTCTAACAGTACCAGTAATATTTGTACACTAAATATTTTTCACACTCTCGGCGTCTATGGAATATATATCGACGATTGCAAGGAATACACAGAATATGTGATATGTTTATTGTAAAATCATCGTAATTTTCAATGATAATTTTCAATCTATTCACAAATGGTAACGACTGTGCCATTACTGTAAAAATCCACACAAAATCAAATAAATACACTACATGAACTCTAAAAAGAAATACGTACCCGATACAAAATACGTAAATACACTCGTTTATTAGTTAATCCCTCACGACACATACAATTATTTTACTCGGCGTTCTACTGTTCGTCTGTTGCACGTCGGGCTAATACCAATCGAATAACGGAACGCTATGTGCTATGTGGATAAATTGCGTACAGGCTCCCTCGATCCCGCCCGACGTTATTAGGCACGCGTACATCAGTAGCGTACATATGCACGGGCAAAAAATACACGCGTAGGTACATAATTTACAAGACGCTTAAAAAATACCGTTTATACTTTAATTATCATAAACTTGTATAGTGTCGATCCTGCGTTGTAGTATACTTTCTGGACTCTAATTATAAGTCAGCAAAAACTTGCAAGAGTAGATAATGGGACAACTCTCGGCGGCGAGCTTTGAAGTATGCAATAATTATTATCTATATACTAAGCTTGCGAATTATTGCTGACTTATCTATACCCTTAATATATTGAAATCAAGAAGACTAGAACTAAGGAGACAGAGCAGCGGCTTTTCGCTGTATAACGCGAGGGGCTCGAATATGTCCGCCTCCAGAGGCGCTGTAAGCAGTGTCGTTCTGTACTAATCTGTGTACGTTAGAGTCCGTGTGAATGTCGGTGGTGCGAATATAGTGATATGTGGCAGACGCTCGATATGTTTCGTTAATTTGTTGTTATCTTTGCAATTACACATTTTCGTAATTATCAGTATGAAAATGTACTCAAATTATTTCATGTTACATGCTTCAACGTTAACAATACAACAAAGGAGAATAATTCGTTTCATACATACATCAGTAATTTCAAATAATGTCCGGTTATTCTGACGCTTCGGAACGCTTCTTATATCACACAATGCAACACAGCACTTTCGAACCATATTTATTTAACATTCGGATTGTATTTTTGTTAAAGCCAAACAGCATGTAAGCATACGCATTGACAGCCTACATTCATAAACAGTCACATGTGCTGTCACAGTCACTCATCACGTGACATTCGCAGATCACGTGACGTCGAGCACAGCACTGCTTACAGCGCCTTCTGGAGGCGGACAGATATGAGACCATGACACCCCACACCTCGATCTCCTTAGTTCTAGTCTTCTTGATTGACATGTAGGCCTTTAAATAACATTTGCAGTTTTTCGTCACGAGCTCTTGAACTATGACGCGAGATCGTGGATCTCGCTGCCTTCAACGCCTGCTTGTCGGATATTGCCTCTCTGCAGCGTCTAGTCCGCTTTTAATGTCAGTCAGCTCTCTTTTCACTTCTAAATTGAAAACTAAATTCTCCGGCCGCCTGGAATTGCTAGACAAATGAAAGCGGATATCGCGCGGCTGTAACTTTCGCAACAGCGCGTGTACATGACTGGATGCGAAAAGAAAACTGTATAAAAAATAAATAACTTTTTTTAGAACGGATGGAGAAAAAAAAAGTGTTGAGGGATGGTAGACTGGATTGATCGGCGTTTATTTTAAGGTTTTGTATTTTTTTTTCTCATTTTGTACAGTACTGAATTGTACACAGTGCGTTACAAAAATTCGGGGACTGAATTTAAAAAAAATAAATAACAGTGGCACTGTCTATAAGACAACAGTGGAATTATTGAGACCGAAGTCTCAATTCAAATTCAAAAAAATCAACGAATTTTTTGTTTCATAGCGCCTTTGGTAATGAGACTAACGAGCATTCATCAGTTGAATAACGAAGTCTGTCGTCATTGTTTGAAAAATGGAACAAAGAGTCGCTATCAAATTTTGTTTTAAATTTGACAAAACCGCCAAGATATTCGAGTGGTTTAAAAGTGGACGTGAGTCGCTTGAGGATGATCTCAGAGGAGGCCGAGTGATGGGAATTTACGCAGGACTGTGCCTATTCGGGACAATATTTTACAAGTTGCTTTAAACAATGTATTCTGTTTTTCCTTTTAGTTGTAATTACAAAAACTTGAACGAAACAAAGCATTGTCCCATTAAGCAACAATCTTTTTTGTTTCATAGTGGGACTAGAGCGCATTCATATTGGGACAATCTGCTATTAGTCCAGGCGATCTATGTTTCGGCCTGACAAAATAGTCCATAAAGAAGTTTCAACGGTTTCATATAGAGGAAACCTTCCTGATTAAAGATCCGAGAAGGTGGAATCATGCAAGTGCCTGATTTATATAAACAATAAAAAATTTAAATAAACAATATTTAAAACATGATGCCAGGCACTTGCGTGATTCCGCCTTCTCGGATCTTTAATCAGGACGGTTTCCTCTATATGAAACCGTTGAGACTCTTTTATGGACCATTTTGTAGTTTTTTGATACTTTTGACATAGGTCACCTAGACTATATCAGTGAAGTTACGCATAAAAAAGAAATGCATCCAGTTAATAAGTTACAGAAAACAATACATGGCTTGTGATAAAAAGGACAAACATTTTAAAATATGATCAATAAAACTTATATAATTCTATAAACCATAAGGTTGAACAATTTAATTTCACCGGATTCATTTTTATCGACCTGACATGATGACAGAAAGTGTTTAATTATTGGTATTACAATTACAAAATTGTTAGGACTTTATTTATTAGGACAGCCGCTCTGTGCATGTTACAATTTGTCTCACCATACACATGTTTGATGGTATGATTTCATATTCAAACAAAAAATATAGATACAAGTAAAATAATCTCATAACCTATCTTTAAGATTCTCTGGGCAATTTGTATATTGATAATTACAAATTAATAAATAACTACAAGACATCATACAGTTTAGTCAGGTCAAAAAAAAACAGATTTTTTCGTATATAGAGGAAGAACCACATATATTCGAAAATAATTTTATAATATAATAAATAACCATTCAGTAACACCACTAAGTTTATACAGGGTGTCCATTTTTTACGAGGTCGGTTACAATAAAAGGGAACGGGAATAGTTGCACAATTTGTATCTCATGAAGATAATGCTTTCAGATTTCTGATGTAGAAAATTTTCAGCTGAATAACTGAATAGAAAACCTGAAACAACTCAAAGGCTATTACTTCATATATCTATTATGGTTTCGAACAGTGGTTCTTAATCATTTATTAATGAAAGATTACTCTTCTACTTGTTCATCATGGATTACCATAACCTTCCTTTCAAAATGTTTTTATTATTATAAACAAAAAGTACAATTCATTAACTGCAGTCCTATCAAAACATTTTTTAAACAAGAATGACTGCGCATTTTTAGTGTGCGATGTAATACCAAGAAAATATATGTGCGTATTTTTAAATTCAATTTTTCAACAAAAATTCTTCTATACCAGTTTCAAAGAATACCGAAGACAGTGGCGTCACTGTTTTCCTGCTAAAAAATCTTCAAATCCTTTTCCCAGTTTTCGAATCCATTAAAAATATTACAATAGGCCTTGAATTGAAGACATGCCATCTAATTCTGTTCCAATACAATCATTTTCATATTCTCATGTATTTTTCCTTATCAAAAAAGTTGTGTGTTCTACATTTAACATCAAATCGGTGAAATTGAGTAACAAATAGAAAAATCACGGATTCTGCATCTTGACGAGCCATACTGTATAGCTGTTTCAATGTTTTAACGAAAATAAAATATTTTCTTGAGGAAAAGGAGACAACTTATTTCAATTTAAGGGCGAATCCCAAGGACGTAGCCAGTATTTTTCTTTGGGGGGGGGGGGGGGGCGACCGAGCAAAAAAAAAGCCCCCATCGCCCCCCCTGGCTACGCCCTTGGCGAATCCTGCTTTAGGAGGCCCAATAAATCGTTTTTTTTATTGCTTAAATATATTCCTAATGTATCTAAGAATATGTATCTAAAGTTATAGATGCTAATTTACAATAGTTTTATAGATACAGCACTAAAAACAGTGGTGTGTTGAGCCGGTATACGGGCGCTCGGGCAGTTGGAGCTTGGAGCGGGCGCTCCTTCTCGCGGTCGAATAACTCCGAACTATACCGTGTGTGTAAAGCCGACATAGGCCTGTTATGAAAAAGGATAAACAGAAGTGAGACGAAGATAAGAAGCAACCGCAGACGCATCGAAGGTAGTGAGGGAATAAGACCGGTCCTCTCAACGGTAAACTTTAAAGCGCGTTTTCTCGAGTTTTTGTTTTTATGATTTTTCTAAACTGGCGGGCGAGATCGCAAGAAAACTAGGCGTTCAATTAAAACAAACCAAGGCTTGTTAGCTTCAGTTTTGTATTCTCTTCTATTTGAACTAAAAAGATTGTACGAAAAAAAATTTTAAACAATTTTTTAAGCAAGTTGAATTTTTTTTTTTGTTTTAAAAGCATTTTATTCAAACCTGAGAAAGATTTTAAATTTCACAATTTTCTGGGTTTTTCTTAGTTCATCTAGAAGAAAATTACATGAAAATTAAAATTTACTTTGGTTTTTTTTTGTCAGACGAAAATTACGAGCTCCATCTTTCTCGCCGATTGGAGACTGCAATTACAAGGTGTTGCACAAATGTGCATAAAAATCGGCTGCGTTTGAATATTTTTCTCTCGAATTTTTTTTTTTAAATGTTCAAATATGCAATAAAATAATCTGAAAAGTTCGTTAGACTTGCTTATTTTTTCTGTCCTAAAAAAGTTCCCAAAACGCTTTTTTAGGCCTCCTAAAGCAGGATACTCCCTTAAGTCGTTAAATCTTACCACTACTAATACGTATCTACTTGTAATACAAAATGCGATTTTCAGTAACCCTATTTATAGGTATACCCTTGAGAATGTCAAGAGCTAAAGCTTTTTCGGTACGCTGTAAACATCTAGGGACTTGAAACAATTAATACTGCTCGATGTATTTATATAAAAAAATTTAAAGCGTTTATATTGAATAGGTTAGCGTAAACAACATTTAAAATATTTACTTTTATAATATTTTATTAGCCATTAACTAATTGCTTACACGGACGATGTAAGTAATGATGATTATTGTTCAACGTTGACTGAGCTTATATTTATTCATTTAAATAATACATTTCGGTTATAACTGAAAACTTTCATGTCCTACAAATGTTCGTCTATAGTCTAACACACGAATAATGAAATGAGCCATCACCAGTAGCGTTGCGAAGTATATCTACAAATAACGCTTGCACTATAAATAACTAATTTGTTTTACAGATAAAGAAGTAAATACATATTTTATTATCTCTGTTATCTAAATTAGGTGGTTCAATCAGTTGACCTCTAAAATGCTCAGACCTTAATCAATACAGATTTCTATATTTGGGCTATAAGTCAAGATTTCTATATTTCTATATTCTATAAGTCAAGCAACTCGTAAACAACTTTAAGTGAAAATTCAAGACGCTTGTATGAAATTAGTACGAAACATAATTCTGGATAATTTTTGACTTTAATAATTGTTTTCTTAGTTACATGGAAACAGCCCCAGGACTTGCTACGATTTTTATTATACCCTCGAAATTCATTATTACTATTTAGCATTTTTTTTAAATCGGAATCCATAGGGTTAATCAAGATCCCTCAAAACCCCCATACGCGAAATTTGAACAAAAAATATACAAGGTGTTTCTTTCTATATCATCTCAAAATTGAGTAAAATATCGAATTTGAAAATCGCTAGAGGAGTCAAGTGTGCCATGGAAACATGGCATGACAGTTGAACGTTATCTAGAAACACTTAAACTTAATTTTGACCAAACAGTAGTAGACAAAAAATATTTTTTGTCTAAGTACTACAATGTTTTTCTTGTAGGTACATTAATATACTAGAACAGGTGGGACTTTGAAATTTTCGCAATAAGAGTTCCAAATTGACTGATTTACACCCAAAAAGGGCTAATATTTGCTTTGTTGAAAAATAAATTGAAATTAAACTCAAGCAAAACTTCGACCCATACTAAAAAAGGTGACATGGAAAAAAATATTTGAAAATTCGGGCACACTGAAAATATTGAACCGAAAATTAAGTATAAGTGATTCCAGAAAATCATTCAATGGCACACTTAACTCGTCAGTTATCAAATTCGATATTTTGCTCAACTTTGAGATTGTATAGAAAGAAACACCTTGTATATTTTTTGGCCAAATTTTGCATGTTCAGAATTTAAATAAAAAATCGCAAAATGGTCATATTGAATTTCGGGAGTATAAAAAGTCGAAGCAGGCCATGGGGCTGCATCTTAGAAGCCACAAGTTTGAGCAATGAAAAGTATATGGATTTATACACGGTGGAGACTTTAACTGGAATATATTCGCTAGCGGGGTGGTGAATGATTTTTCAAAAAATTCCCGAGACACGTCAACTTTTAAATGTATTTACCTACATTTTGCAAGTAATGTGAAAAAATATAGCCCTTCAGGGGTGGCTGAAACCACCCTCGGCATGATTTTTTCTATTGCAACCCTATGGCTTGTGACCCCTCATTGTAAAGCTGGTGGAAAAGAGGAATCCAACGCACTGATCAAATGTAGGGTTGCATACAATTAAAACGTAATTTTATAGTTTAATTTATTTTTAACGCAACAATTTCGTACTCAAAATCTGTGTTGTTTAGTTTTGGAATGTAAACCTTATCTTTCATATGTCCCCACAAAAAATTCCAAGCAATTTTTTGCCACAACTGATATTTGTTATTTTTTGCTAGTGTTTTTACACGGCCGCAAAGAGTAATTTAGTTTGTATGCTGTATTCAGAGTTTGAAACGAAGTGTTATTTCAAATTGGTGAAAATGTCTTATTTAACTGAATCACTAAAAATCGAAATTTTGATGATGATTGGATATGGTGATAGGGCGCGAACTCAATGCGAAGTTGTTCGCTTGTTTCAAGAAACGCATCCTGACTTGCCACCACTAAATCAAGGTACCATTAGTAAAATTGGGGCACAATATCGAGAGATGGGTCATGTCAGGAAAGTACCGAGTAAGAGGCAGGGTGTTGTTGATGACGACACGAAGTTGAATTTGTTGCTTGCTCTAGAAGAAAATCCAATCACTCCAGCCCGTCAACTGGCCCGTGATAGTAATCTTAATCACAAAACAGTTTTAAAAATACTTAAATATGAGAAAAAACGCCCATATAAAATGCAAGCTGTTCAAGAGCTACTTGAAGATGATCCAGATCGACGAGTGGAATTTGGCGATTTATTGATGACTTGTATTGATCAAAACCAGTTATCTATAGAGTGGATAGTTTTCTCTGACGAGGCTACTTTTACATTAAATGGGCACGTAAATCGCCAAAATTGTCGTTCCTGGGCTGAAGAGAACCCCCATTGGATGAGGGAACTTCATACTCAGCGCCCACAGAAAACAAATGTGTAGGCCGGAATAATACAAGATAGAAGGACCATTTTTCTTAGATGACACTCTTAATGGAGCAAGATACTTTACGCGTTTACTCTAGCGTTTACTCCAGCACGAACTAATGCCAGTGCTATGTCATTTATTTCCAAACCCCTTAAACCCTAACTTGACCAACGAGAGGTTATGGTTTCAGCAGGCGAGGTAATATTAAGTGGCCAGCAAGATCTCCTGATCTTACACCACTGGATTTCTTTTTGTGGGGACATCTTAAAAGTAGGGTTTACATTCAGAAACCCAACAACATAGCAGATCTGCAGGAAAGGATAAGAGAGGAAATCAGAAAAATAACACCGCAAATGTTGCATAATGTAAGGGACGAAACCTACCACAGACTGGGATGCTGCCAACAAGTGAATGATGCACATTTTGAACAATTGTTACGTTGAAAATAAATTTAATTTTTAAATTGTTTTAATTGTATGCAACCCTACAAACATACTAAAAATTAAAATTTGATCAGTGCGTTGGATTCCTCTTTCCACCAGCTTTACAATGAGGGGTCACAAGCCATAGGGTTGCATTTGAAAAAATCATGTCGAGGGTGGTTTCAGCCACCCCTGAAGTGCTATATTTTTCACATTACTTGCAAAATGTAGGTAAATACATTTAAAAGTTGAAGTGTCTCGGGAATTTTTTGAAAAATCATTCACCACCCCGCTAGCGAATATATTCCAGTTAAAGTGTCCACCGTGTACATAAATAAATTTTTGCGTATCAGAAAAACAAAAGTCTTCGTATATTTTTTAAAGGGTTTCCATTTCCCCCTTTGCTACATTAATAGATTTAAGTACACATATAAAACTCAACATTTTTTAATTTTCCTCTCGAAGACTCCCGTTCGTTTCATTAATTAAAAAGTAATTTTAATTAAGCACATAAACGATATAAAACGTTAGAGCTCTGCTTATAACGACGAGCTTCATTTCACAACTGTCCAACGGAAAGGCAGAGCTGCATAATGGATTTCGTCATTTAAATATAGAAATTCTTTCTCTCTGTCTGTATCCACCTCGAGTTTAATTGAATAGTCTAATTTAATTATCTCATTAGAGGTGAAGATAAGTGCAATGCTTGTTCAGGCAGCTATTTACAATGCAATTTAATATTTATGGAATTGATATAACCATCAACTGACGTCAGAAAGTTGTGACGTTTGTAATTAATTTAATTTTAACATGAATTTACGGAATACTGTTCTTTCTACGCGTTTTCCAAAACGGTACTCATGTACTCGTTGTATTTACGTGTGCGTTGACATTTTGTGAATATAGCACATTGAGTTTTTGTAAAAAAAGGCTTGTACGTCACCCGAAACCTTAAAAAAAAATAACGAATTAATAACCCTCTAGAACTCAGAGTTTTATTAAAATTTCATGAACAGTGATTTTTACGAAAACTATAGTAAGGATGGGAAAGTTTTAAAGATGGTAGAGATTTCTTTCCATTTCTTCGTTTCAGAAGGTTTCTAAAGATTGTCTTCAGAAACTTTAGTCTTTATAAACCTTCTGAAGAAGCTGACAGCATGATCAGCGAAACGTCAAGTCAATTTAGACAAACGCGGCAAATCCCGGAAGAAATAATTTCACCATTATTTACGGTTCTTTGAAAACATCGCAATTTTACTTTTTTGGCGATATCTTTTGGCAATATCATACAATTGGCATATTACCTTCAACTTGGGCTTTTTAGACGCAGAATTTCACAAGCTATAATCCTATCAATAGCAAATACATACTGTAGAAACAAAAATGATCAGAATTTAAGCAATCTTCAAAAAGTGGGTAGGTATATGTTGACTTTCGCTGCTGAATGTATATGTAACTTTACATAATTTCAAATTGGAAAACGGTAAGCAACTAAACTTCTATTTGAAAACATTTTTAGAATGTTCATCATTACATCATTAGAAATTACGAAATCAGAATCTAATGATGAATGACGATAAACTAGTAATCATTCTCGCTTTACAAGCATAACGAACTTATCATTAGGTTAGCTTTGAAGAAGACATCTGATAGTTGCTGTCTTTGTCGACCCCATCAGGATATGGCTATTCCCATTTTGACAGACTAGAGGGCAATACCTTCATGATAACAGCATCGTGTTGAAGACGTTTTGTCTAGCTCCTATCATTTTCAAGCTATTTGTAAATTGAGGTTGGCATTTTTAGATTTTTCCTGATTTTTTTGAAACTACTGAAAATTTTGCAAATCTGAACACAATGCACAACTTAGACAATGCAGAAGATATGCAAAGAATACACAACTTACATATACTTTTGCAACAACTTTGTTTATTCTCAAAAGACTTTGCGAGTAGCTTTTAATATATAAAATTAATGTATAAACTCTTTACCCTTAATGTCTTTTCTATAACACCAGTAACAAAGTTAGCGTGAATGGCCATATTTTATATAAAAAAGAGTAATTCATTGGAAATTGATATTTGTAGTATTGGTTAACATAACACAAATAAATAATTTATCAATTTTTCATTTAGTAGAATCATACTTTAGTTCATTATCTGAACTAGTCCACGAGTAACGCATTGATTTTTTAATGAATTCATATGATTGGTTCAAAAGTATTTAGGTATTCTTTCTAAACTAGGGGTGATACATATTTTAGATGGGTTCAGATAATGGTACGACAAAAACTATACGAGTATATATGTATACCATATGTGAACTAAATTTCATTTCTACAAATGGGAAGAAAGAAGTTCACTAAGTGAGACAGACGCAGACATTGTCTGGGCTTTACACAAATCAGAGCAAACTGCTCCCACTCCAGTTCTTCGCTGCCCCGATGCGGGGACTTGGTTCTCATTGAAATAGGGATTGTAGAATTTCGCTATACAACCTTTTCTTTAAATGATATTTTCAAAATTAATAATTTTAAAAATTTAGGCATATTAGACATATTTAGACATATATTAGATAGAAATATTTAAACATATCATTATGCATACCAACCGTGCCCAAAGGACCCAAAAAATATTGATGATCAAAATTACCTTAGTTAGACATAAACCTAGATTGATATGATTTAAGGCAAAACGCAAAAAGAATATCTACTGTCAATCATTAAAAAATATTTTAAGAAGATTTAAGGATATGTTCCAGTCCTGTTTAATTTGATAATTTTGGTGGAGAGAAAATCTACTGTGCCATCACAGAACAGAGATTAGTTCTGAACTAATATTAAGTTGACACACTCGCACAAAATAACCCTTTAGTCGTTCAAGAATGGTTAATAAATATTCTGTTAAAACGAGAGGAATTGCCACCACATATTCAATTTAAATCTTCGGGTTTGTTGAAAACTTACAGATATCAAAGATGTGTTGCTTGTGGTTGGTAACATGTATTAGGTATGACTTATCATTTGCATATTTATAATACATTTTTTCCATTAATGTAATGAGACTTTTTTTAATTTTTCTCCTTCAAAATAACTTCCTCGGGAAGTCACACAGTGCTTCTTCCATTTCTTATAGCAGTGCTGGAATTTATACCCTGGAATAGTCTTCAGCTGGTCGGTTACAGCCGTTTGAATGTTTTCTATGGTCCCAAAATGACGTCCCTTGAGGTGATTTTTCAACTTCGGAAAGAGAAAAAAATCATTTTCAATCGATTCCAAAAAGTCACGACACCTTTCTCTCCTGATGTCCTTTTGTTCCTGAGAAAGGTTTTTTGGAACCATTTTTGAGCAAATTTTCTCATCCCCAATTCGTTAATCAAAATCTGATGAACAGTGGTGTGATTCAAATTTAACTATTCCCCTATCATTATTGTGGTCAACCGACGATCTGAACGCATAAGATTTCATCGGTTTTTGAAGATGAAGGCCTTACGCTGCGTGGTTCATCTTCAGTTAACTTTCCTCCTTCTGAAAATGCCTTAAACCTCCAAAAAAACATGGTCTCTTGAAAAAACACTGTCTCCGTAGGCGTCTTGAAGTTTTGCAAAAGTATCTGTTGCGCTGTGTCCAAGTCTAAAGCAAAACCTGATAGCACACCGTTGCTCAAATTAATGTCACTCATTTTTAAAACGAACTGGAAAAAAAACAGTTTACGAAAACAGTCACAAAGAACAAACAGAGGACTCTAACAAGTCAGATGACTTAAACTTGTACTGAAGGTGCATTACATGTTAACCTATGTTTTATATGAGTTTGGGGTATTTTCGGTCGTTTTTAGCGACTTCAACTCTAAATTAACAGTTTTATATGTTTATGGCGTTGTAAAATATCCATGTTTATGGGCGACTTGTTATAGACATAGAATTTAAACATTTTTAATTCAAACGCCCTACCAGAAAACAGTTTTTGGCGATTGACGGGTTTCGATTGGCGGGATGATTCACCAGATATCGTACAGACTAGAAAACATATCGGTGACACGTTTTTATGTGACTGACTGTATACGATGGAATTCAAACTAACCCAATTTAATGGTACATTCTTGAGTTTACTACGTTATTTATGCTGCATAATATTCATTTGTCCTCATTTTTTTTTTGTCAAATATTAGCCGTTCCCTAAGGCCAATACTGATCTTGATGGAGTATTACAGGGCGAGTTACCGAGATATCGTTCTGGTTAGTCCGGGTAGGTCACGCTATTGTTACGCCACTATCCCGTGGGACTTTCCGGTGCAGTATTTACGGTTGGGCTGGGCTCGACCTAGGCATTGCCCCATTTGCGGTTCATAAATACGAGATAAGTAGTAAATAATTGTTTTTGGCTTTTGTGGGTGACCCAAACTTACTGCGTAAATAAAGGGTGATCCAATTAGCGCTTTATGATTAAAACTTAAAAATTGGTCGGCAAGTAAAATGTTCTTTTTTTATTCGAAAGAGCATCTAATTACAATTATGTTTTGAACATAATATCGTTCAAATGTGCACCACGACTTTGTTGACAATAACGCATTCGATCAGTCCAATTTAATATTACGTTTTCACAAGTTCCGATTAGTGTTTTAAGTGAAACGTAGGCCATGTCAAGTCAGTTGTCGAAACTATTGTGTTTGACAGTTCAGTAAGCTTATTAAAGCAACATGGAACATTTAACGCCACAAGAACGTTATGAAATTATTAAAATTTATTATCAAAGACAAAACTCTGTAAAGGAAACTTGGCGCAGATTACGTCCACATTATGGTCCACATCATCGACCAAGTGAACAAACAATTCGCAATGTTGTAAAGAAATTTGAAAATGAGTTTACTTTGGTGGATAATCCAAGGAAGAATCGTGTCAGAAATGTGAGAAATACAGCCAGTGGTGAAGCTGTAAGACAAAATGTGCGAAATAATCCAAATTTGTCTGTTAGACGTCGTTCCCGGCAATTGGGCCTTTCTTATGGATCAACCTGGAGGATTTTACGGAAGGATTTATGTTTGTATCCATACAAAATTCAACTGGTTCAAGAATTAAAGCCCAATGATTATCGTTGTCGTCGTGATTTTGCTGCTTGGGCGCTTGAACATCTGACTGAAGATCCATTTTTCCATCTTACTGTAATCTTTAGCGATGAGGCGCATTTTTGGGTAACCGGCTATGTCAATAAGAAAAACTGCAGAATTTGGAGCGAAGAGCAACCTAATGCATATGTAACAACTCCGTTGCTTCCAGCAAAAGTTACAGTATGGTGTGCCATTCATGCCCATGGTGTTATTGGACCTTATTTCTTCGAGAATGCTCAAGGACAACGTGTCACCGTAAACGGAGTTCGTTGTCGACAAATGTTGAACGATTATTTATTTCCCCTTGTTGTTCAAAGCCAACTGGAGGAATTCTGGTTCCAACAGGATGGCGCTACTTGCCATACCTCCAACGAAACCATCGCGCTATTGCAAGAGCAGTTTGGTGATAAGGTTGTTTCAAGAAATGATCATGTGAATTATCCAGCAAGATCTTGTGATTTGACTCTTGACAGAAATGTTATTCGTGAGATACCGGCCCAAATGTGTGAAAACGTAATGATAAATTGGACTGATCGAATGCGTTATTGTCAACAAAGTCGTGGTGCACATTTGAACGATATTATTTTCAAAACATAATTGTAATTAGATGCTCTTTCGAATAAAAAAAGAACATTTTACTTGCCGACCAATTTTTAAGTTTTATTTCATGTTCAAATCCTAAAGCGCTAATTGGATCACCATTTATAACGTAAAATTAACTTTCAGTATGCTTTTCTACTAGGCGGCGCAAAATTTAATAAGGCCCCTACATTCGCAATTTGCAGAGACAAATCATCATGATATATTAATATGACTTTTCTACATCGGGCACTTGGGTCCCTTCAGATTGGTCCCTGCAACTTGGCTCATGTAGTCATCTTTAGTAGTATAGTTCGTGAATTTTTATGCGATATTTGGTGGTCACTCTAGACGATATAATTGTATAATCGTGAAATGTTAAAACGCACACATGCTAATTATTTTTCTCTATATACTATATATTATACAGTGTTTTCGAAAAGTAAAGAATCAATTCATTATTCCTGAAATTGAGAGTTTTTCGAAAAAATCCTCGTCGTCGATTTTGCTTTAAACAAAGACACTTTTTGACATCCGACTCATATTTGTGACGTCATCTTTGTTCGAGATATGACGTCATCGAAAATTTTTTTAATTGGCAACCCCCAATTTCGACCACGCCATTTGATAGAGCGGATCATTCTACTTACACATCGTCAAAACTTAAGGTTGCCTGACAGTTTTTTTATTGCTGTCAGATAAAAACTTGAAATCGTACTTCGGTAAATATTTTGTTTTGTTTTTTTTTTGAGTTATTTCTTTAGTTCTTATCTTTTGTTTGGCAAAAGCAGTGTGTTTGAATTATTCATTGAGTAGTGACTTTTGTCATTTTATAAAAAAAAAAAATGGTTAAATTAACTGAACGAGAACGAATTGAAATTCTTTGCATGATTGGATTTGGAGACAGGATGCGCACCCAAAAAGAAGTAGTTGAATTGTTCAATGAAACTCATCCTGATCGGCATCCCATTAGCCAAAGCATGGTAAGCAATATTGAGTCGAAATACCGTAACTTTCGGCCTGCTCGTGATCTTCCTAAATCTGGTCGACCTTCAAAATCAGAAGAAGATCAACTTAATGTTTTGTTAGCAATTCAGGAAAATCATCACTCAACACTTAACCAATTGGCTTCTGATTTCAATATGGCAGCGTCCACAGTTCACAAAATTATGAAAAAAGCTTATCATCCTTATAAGGTATGTATTGTTCATGAGCTATCTGAAGACGACTTTGATCGGCGAAATCAATTCTGCGAGCAAATGCAAGAGCTATGCACTAATGATAATAATTTCGTAAAAACGTAATTTTTTAAAGAAAAAATGCTGGTTCTATAAATGCATTTCTCCTTCAAAATCGTTTTTTTCAAATTTTTTTTTTCATACATTTTCCCATGCATAATTCGAAATTTATCGCAAATATTTAAAATACAATCAATCCTAACATTTTCCCGCGATAAAAGCGCTGAGAAATACCCATTTTTTAAAAGTCGATTTTTCGTCCAAAACAGATTAAATGATGGTATTTGGGCAATTTGAGACCGTCCATCCTAAAAACTTGGTTGCGCGTAGTTTTTTGGACGGGGAATCGGAAGACACCATGTTATAAGACGATCGGTTTGGGGCTAAGGTCATTTTTGGCCAATTCCAAAATTAAAAGTCCAAAAATGGTTTAAAATGGACCAGTTCTTTTTTTAGATATTTTCATTGGAAAGAACGGGAAATTTCCGCAAAGAACCTACATGGAAATCTCGATTCGTTGTACTTGACCAGAGTTACGAATTATCGAAATAATCAAGATTTTTAAAAATTCGCGTTTGTTCCAATATTAAAAAAATCACAGCACTTTTCCAACTCGATGGGTGGTAAACTTTGGGTTAACCTATGTTGGTGGTCAATTTAGGGACAAGATGTAGGTTGTAGGATTGTGGATTTCTGTTGATTCGGAAACGGTGTTGTATGACAAAATCACGATATTAGACCATTTTTTGTGATTAGAACTACATAGCTATAACGTGATTAGTTTTAAATTGACTACCCGGATTCAGCAACACAGAAAATATGGTGGTGTAGTCTACTCTAAATACACTTTTTTGTGTATGTCGGTGTAATATATAAACTGTGAGTTCATTACAGACCCTCAGGTCTATGGGGTTAATGGTTTTAAAGTTGCTTGCTGACGAACCCCCTAGATACGTGGTTTCTAGTTTCATACATATAAACCTCTGAACTATTGGGTTCTTGGGTACAAGGGTATGGGGTTGTAGGATTGTGGGGTTAATCCTGAGTTCCTGTTGACTCGTAAATGGTATCGTATGACAAACTCATAACCTATTTTTTATTCCATTTAATGGCGTAACCTTATAAATGACAAAATTGCCGATGTAAGACCATTTTTTGAGATTACGACTTGCTATAATGTGATGGTTTTAAATTGATTACGAATTCGGATTCGGCAACCCAGAAAACACGTGAGTATGGTAATATAGTCTACTCTAAATACTCTTTTTTGTGCTTGTCGGTGTAATATATAAAATATGAGTTCATTACAGACCCTCAGGGCTATGGGGTTAATGGTTTTAAAGTTGCTTGCTGACGAACCCCTAGATACGTGGTTTATAGTTTCATACATATAAACCTCTGAACTATTGGTTTCTTGGGTACAAGGGTATGGGGTTGTAGGATTGTGGGGTTAATCCTGAGTTCCTGTTGACTCGTAAATGGTATCGTATGACAAACTCATAACCTATTTTTTATTCCATTTAATGACGTAACCTTATAAATGACAAAATTGCCGATGTAAGACCATTTTTTGAGATTACGACTTGCTATAATGTGATGGTTTTAAATTGATTACGAATTCGGATTCGGCAACCCAGAAAACACCTGAGTATGGTAATATAGTCTACTCTAAATACTCTTTTTTTGTGCTTGTCGGTGTAATATATAAAATATGAGTTCATTACAGACCCTCGGGGCTATGGGGTTAATGGTTTTAAAGTTGCTTGCTGACGAACCCCCCTAGATACATGGTTTCTAGTTTCATACATATAAACCTCTGAACTATTGGGTTCTTGGGTACAAGGGTATGGGGTTGTAGGATTGTGGGGTTAATCCTGGGTTCCTGTTGACTCGTAAATGGTATCGTATGACAAACTCATAACCTCTTTCTTATTCCATTTAATGATTTAACCTTATAAATGGCAAAATTGCCGATGTAAGACCATTTTTGAGATTACGACTTGCTATAATGTGATGGTTTTAAATTTATTACGAATTCGGATTCGGCAACCCAGAAAACATGTCGGTATGGTGGTGTAGTCCACTGTAAAGACACATTTTTTTGTATGTACCGGTGTAATAGATATATAAAATATGAATTCAGTTTAATTTTAAAGTTCATTTCCCCGAAATATATTCATATCTCAATTCTCGCGTCGCTTGTATTTCCTTGTTAGCGTTTCAGAAATCAGCGACTCAATTAATAAACAAGTACCTACCCCCATATGCTCAGCGTAATAAAGTGTGCCATGTAATCGAGTAGTTTTATGCAAACAAGAGAACCGAAGAACGATATATCAAACCGCGTACGGTTGACGGCCGAATAATCATCTCGCTTAGTATATATTTGCGTTGCGCTTCGCGGCATAATGGAAGCGGAAATGTGACTTTCAGGAACAGGAAATGATGTAAACGTTTCCTTCCTGACGTGGCGTGCGTACGTTTTTTCAGCCGCTGAAAAAATATTCGCTTGTTTTATGGCGTTGTTAGCGGTTGTTACGGTTTTTCTAACAGATAAGGAACGTAACAGGTCAAAATATTTTTTATCCAGTCTTTTTCGTAACATATATTTATTTACAATAACATTTTAATTTACAATAACTATGACCAATATTACTTATATACAGAGTGGTGAAAAAGTCCCGCATAACGCCTGTAACTTTTTAGTAAACTTGTGTATGAAAAAGTATTCTGAATGAGACTTTCTCATTAGTTCCTTTGCCATGTTTCTGTCAACATGAAATACTTTTATCTTTTCGCGTTTGGTTGTTGGAAAACTATTTTATTTTTCAAAAGACAACCCATAGGTTTTCTCTCTATACCTGAAAGAGTAGCGTTTTCTCTTTACTGTCTACTAAAAATTTGATATGGCTACATAAAGAAATTTTCGCAAAAAAAAACATATTTAAAGTTCATTTTTGTAAAGAATGTCTGCTTACTTAATTATTTATTTTTAATAATGGAACAACAAAACAATAGTTAGTAATGAGGTGTTGAAAGTGACTTCCATTTTTCTCTAAGCAATGCTCAAGCCGGTCCCGAAACTCTTCAATAACTTTTACTAAAATGTCTTGAAGAATGGCCTGAATTTCAATTAAAATTTTCTGTTTGAAGTCTTCAATGTTATCTTATCGATTGACATAAACTTTACATTTTAAATATTCCCACAGAAAAAAACTGTTCCGAAACTCTTCAATAACATTTACTGGAAAGTCTTCAGAGATGACCCCGATTTCATCTAATTTAGCGAAAGCCTTAATGCTACCAGTTACTTGAAATTTATTTAATAGTCGGCTTGCTGTTGACTGGTTTATTGGATATCGGTTGGGGTTCAGTTCATTAAACAGTACACAAACTTGGTCTTGGGATTTTGCATGTCTCTATATCACCTCATTATTAAAATTTTAATAATTTGCTTCTCACTCAAGCGATCTATTATTTATTTATAAATCGTGTTCTTATTTTCCATATTGTTTACATTGAGTTCTTTCTTCCTTATTGTTCTTCATTTTTCATTTTTGTTATTATTCCAAAGTTGATGTGCTCGAGGCTTTTCCTCTAAAATCATTACAATATAAATTATTACACGCATATGTACTATCATAGATATACGTTTTGTCAAGTCTCAATCTCACAGATTTTAGTAACAAATAAATTATAAAATTATAAATATAATAATATATTTAAAAAATATAATTAAAAAAATAAATTTGTATCCGAAATTTAAGATAAGTTTATCTCTATTCCGATGGAAATTAAATGATTCTTACAGAAGTTAGAACTTTCGCAACTAACGATCGAACGTAGATTTTCATTAATAGAACCAAAACTTTATAAGAAGGATTGCTGAATATTTTCCCAGACGACCGTTTCCGATTCGCCAAAAACTTTGGCAACTATTACACTGAAAAGGTAGTTTCTATAAATGTTAATTCACATCTAACAGAAAAATTGAGATGACACCTTCTGAATATCTTCATTAAGGTGATTTATACTTTCAATTTGCAGAAATTCAGACCATATGTTAATAATAAGACACTAGATCAACGTTTTATTTATTTTGAGATAAACCTTCTTAGGGCCTACTAACCGTATGTATTTACAGTATTTGTAATCTGCAAAAAATATATTTTGTTAGTGGAACTACACAACGAAATACACATCAAAAATAGACAAACAGCAACCCGTTACTGTTAAGACAACATTTTTTAACCTTAAGTTTTATATAGTGCGTGTCAAAAGTTCCGGGACGGCTGGATAACTCGAGAAATACGCCTCATAGAAAAAAATGCCATTCATAAAAGTTGTAGGATTTTTCCCTCGCAATTCAATTGTTACCTTGAATTTGACCTTGAAGGTTATATCCAGGTCAAGTCCGTTTTATCAAATAGGACCCCTATTTTTGACAACGGAAATCAAAAGAGCGGAAAATTTTACAATCGTATATGACCTTGACCAACTCTTGGGATTTGACCTTCAAGGCTATTCTAAGGTTACTTAATACAATCTTGGCCATTGAAGCTTAATAAATACGCATGATGGAAAAAAGTTGACCAAGATAAAGACCTATCTAGCCTATGTAAGGCAAGACTCTTTTACTTTCCATCCAGTTAATGCAAGACTTTACTGGCCAGCTGGCTAAGGCAAAACTCGTCCAGTCTTAATCAAGGGCGTAGCCAGGGGGGCCGATGGTGGCGATCGCCCCCACCCCCTTCAAATGGTCAAGTAAAAACCAAAATAGTCGGGGGATTGCGCTTGCCGTTGCCTCTAATGACCTTTTTTTTGCTTTTTTGTTTAATCTGCATTGGACCGCCCCCCAAAGAAAAAATACTGGCTACGCCCTTGGTCTTAATTACTACAATAAGCGATCAAACTATGCCCCGTTAACCCTCTTGACAGTAAGCCAATCGATTACAAAAACTGTTGAGTGCATTCATTAAATACTCACCTGTGATGAGATCGCATTTATCTTGTATTTGACCTTGGAATAGCCTTTGAAGGTCAAATCATAAGAGTTGGTGATGGTCATAATCTATTGTAAAATTTTCCGCTCTTTTCATTTCCAGTGTCACAAATAGGGGTCCTATTTGATAATAAGGACTTGACCCTGACATAACCTTCAAGGTCATGGTCAAGGTCAAATTCAAGGTCACAATTGAATTGCCAGGAGAAAATCCTATAACTTTTATGAAAGGCATTTTTCTCTAGGAGGCGTATTTCTCGAATTATGCAGCCGTCCCGCAACTTTTGACAGGCATTGTATATTAATTATGTAAAGCAGGGAAATATTCCTTTCTCGTTTTACAAAGTCATATTACGTGACTTTTGACGTTCGAGCAACGAGAAATCTTTCTCGCTTCATCTAAGCTTATCAGTTTCGCTGTTAAAGTGCTTTGAGAAGGACGTTTGACAGTTGCTGACTTTGTCGGACCTCCGAAATATGTCTGATCTCATTAAAATGCACTAGAGAGTGATACCGTGAAGGAAATGCCACGCTATAATATAATAATTATGACCAAGAAAGTAAAATCTTGAAAATATTTTTCTAGAATCTCCCAATAATTTCAAGATTTTCAGGTTTCTCGCATAATAGGTTTGTTTTAACAGAATATTATTGGAAACTAATTTTAATATATTGAAGTGAAGTGAAGTTTAATATATTGATAATCTTTCTCATTCCTCCAAAATTAAAAAAAAAGATTGGATGTTTCCCAACGAGTTCAATCTGAAAAGTAGGGCCTTCAAAATGACAGAAAAAGTAATTTTTCTGGAAGGCGGATGCCGGTATCGTATTAATATGAGCACCTTAAGCAATCTTCACTCGAGCAGTAAGCAAAATCGAAAAGCATTTTCCGCAGTGTGTCGCAACAATGGTAAAGTTCCCGGCGCCGAAAAGTTGAAGTAATTCTAATCGCTGCTGGACAGGGGTTGCCACGAGCAGCATGCGAATCTACAGCATTGCGGATTTTTTTCTGGAATGAGCGTGTTCGATATAAATTATTTCAAAACTTTTTAACTTTTCGCGTTGCCGACAAAAGAATATTTTTTTTAGTTTAAACTGAGTTAGGCGTTACTTGGTGGTAGTTGATAGACATGGAATTCAAAACCAATTAACTATCTTTTCATTTGAATAACTTGAATAAATCCGGGTTCTCGTTACTAAATTTTAATGACCGATAAAATTGAATCTATGCAACTGAAAATAAAATTAATGCGTAATTTGTTCACACTATTCCCGGGCATTTAATATTCAGTCCAGAAAGGATCAGATTTGCAAGATTTTGATCAGTAGAAGATATTTGTGCGTACGAGGTGTGGCTATTAAATAACCGAACTTATGCTGCTACCAGCACGCTGCGAGCGCGTCGCGACAAGTTTGAACAGAACTGTATCTGATGATACTTTCCCCACCCTGAGTTCGCTGGACAATCCAGTGGGTCGCTCAGTTTGACTGTAGCAGTCGTTTGATTTAGTCTACGTACCAGTGACGCGTCGAAAAAAATGTTCAGATGGAGCAACGAGTTAATCTCAAGGTTCTTGTTAAACTGGCGAAAACTTTTACATTTACAGAAGCTTATGCAATATTAAAAGAAGTGTACGGGAATGAATGTTTATCCTGCACATACGTTTTTGACTGGTTTAAACGGTTAAAATTAGTAAATTAATCGGCGAAGATCGTCATCTAAGCATCCAAGGGCTTGTTGAAATAACAGGAATTAACAAAGAATGTGTTCGCCAGATTTTGCATGAATCGTTCAACATTGTTCAACATGCGCAAAGTTTTTCTCAAAAGCTATGGACTTTATCAAACAACTTCTAAGAACAAAAACGTCTTAAAATTGATCAAAGAATGTTCTCAATTTTTTTCAGAATTTTTGGAAAATCGGAAAATCAAGATTTTCAAAAATGCCGAGAAAAATTCTGAATTTTTTGATAAAGTCTACATTATTTGAGAAAAAAAAGTGTATTATTTCGAAAAAAAACTTAATTTCGGCCGCCATCTTGAATTTGCCGTGGAATTTCCCCAAAAATTTCCATGAGGTTTTAAAGAACAGATATTAATGGCACTAGACTTCATGATTTGAGCAACCAGAAAAAAACTTTTTCCGACAAAATATTTATACTATAAATGGATTATAACTTTTTCAAATCAAACTCTAGGTCGTATTTGACTATGCCATCTGAAAGAGGGGGTTTTAAGCTTTCGAAAAACAGTATGTTACGATTTTTTTCCACGACGTTTATGCATTAAGTTATAGCGTCTAGTAAAATCTCGTCGTTTGGGCGGAAATGGGTTAAACAAAAAAAGATTCTTAGTGCACTACTGAATATCTCAACTATTGTCAAAGGACTGTCCACGGTTAGACTGTAACTATGCAGCGGCGAGACTGTGGCACGTGTGACTGTGTTTACGTCAAGTAATGGAAAGACAATATTTAGCTTGGAATTTGGCGCATAGAGATTATGTCGGCAATTTTATCCTCAAATATTTTCGAACGTTGATTGGCAAAAGAATAAATCGAGGTTAAATATGCGATATATAGAACAAACAGTTATTATTGGATATTTCCAAATGTTTACCAAAAGATGTTGACAAACATTAGAACCGCGGCTCTAAGTTAACAAAGATCTCCAATAGATATTGGAGATCTTTGTTAACTTAGAGTCGCGGTTCTTTTAACAGCCTAGCAATAAAAATAAGAACAAACCTTATCCCACTTTGTCAGTCAATTCTTTTTTATTTCTTCATGTGCCATTAGAATGTATCTTGATGGATTAAGTAACATAAATGATTCCAGTAAAAATATAGGTCCACTAAGTCCATAACTGAGTTTTTTAATCAACATGACTAAATAGTCAACTGGATTTAAAATTTGGACTTAAAAGTTTAAATAAGTAACTGTAACCTTATATTATATATACATTATAATTTGTGAATTAAGTTTTAGGCCCAAATTTTATTAATATTTATGGGTAAGTTTATTTTTTTCTTGATACTGACGTTACCGCACCCAAGTACGGTTTTATCAAATAATAAATAGTTGGTCCAATAACATGTATGACGTATTTTCTGTCAATTACCGCTTTCCAATAATTGTGACCTGAGTCCGACTCTGTTGCGGCTCGTCGGAATCCTGTCTCTACCGGGATTTGTGTAACGTCGATAACGTCTGCGACTGTCCAACTAAACACCCCCAAATACTCAATCCAGAAGAAGGGTGTCAGAGGAGCCACTAACCAATAAGATTATCGCTACTCGTAATGCCTAAGAAAGCAATGTGTTCTGTCTTTGTTTACATATCTTCTCACTTCTACTGACCCTGTTACTATCAGTTAAGATTACCATAAACATACTGCTTAATTCTGCAAAAGATAGAGAATTGCTTGCTGGATTTAAATATGCCTTTTACATATATGTATATTTAGAGAACTGATTAAAAATAAAACTCTGAGTTGGGAACTTTCCGATACTACTATGTGTAATGTTTGCCCGGAATGTCGGAGCCCGGTCCGAAAAATTCATTCAAACGCCCCCTACCGCTCGCAGACGGTCCATTTTTCGTATTTCTGCCTTTCCATTTGCTTTCTAAAACATAAAAGCTACATCACTTGAAATAGAAAGCAGGGTAGGTAATAATTTTAAGGGTATCGATTTATGGATCCGATCATATTTTATTACTCGCCCACGTTACATTTCACATTTCCTGCTAGCACTTTCCCCTGAGGTCTATAGATTTCTTTCTTTAGAACGTGCTTTTATTGACCTATATACAATTTATTATTTTTTCATCTTCTAGGCCGTTATCTTCTCGCGAAGTGTTGCCTTTTTATGGACCCTTATTTAATTGGACTGCTTCTTAGGTATGCCATGTCAAGTTAAGTCTTAAACGTTTTGGTGTTGCCACTTTATGAATTATTACACTGTGGTCTGTTTCTATTTACACATCGAGCTCATAAAATTTTAAACATACGAGGTGTGCAAATTAAATAATGAGACTGGCAACGTAGCGCCCGATCTAGTAACACTGCGGAGATGGGACTTAGAAGGGCAGTAGGTTGACATGTAATGCAACTCCAGTACAAGTTTGAACTCGTTAGAGTCATTTGTTTTTTCTTTGTGACTGTTTTCGTAAACTTTTTTTTTTCTAGTGCGTTCTAAAAATGAGTGACATTAATTTTAAGCAACGGTGTGATATCAGGTTTTGCTTCAGACTTGGACACAGCACAACACACAGAGACAGTGGTTCAAAATTTTGTGCGTACTCGGCACTCATACCATACAATATTCATTCACAGAATCCATTCACAAAAATTTAGCAAAAACAAAAAATTATTCTATATTGCGCGGTAACTGACTAACCCGTCTACCTGTTCTTTTAAGAATTTTCAATAATTTTTTGGAAGTACTTATGCCGGTCAATGTGAGACAGGCTATGTATAGACAAAATAATTACCTTTTAACAGTCGATGATTGTAAACTAAGACGAAAGCTTTTTAGTCATTATAAGTAGGCAATAAACTAAAATATTTTAAGAAGAAATATAGACACTTTACTGCTCCAATATACATACATACATATAAATAAAAGCAGTCGACCTAGTTAGTTAAAATGCGATATGGCTGAAGTGAACTTACTCAATAGAAACGCAGTGTGGCCTGAGATCAATTTTGTTTGAGAGAAATATTTTGCAAGCTTCTTCTAAGATATTCTGTGGATGAACACCTTCCTTGAATCATTCTTTTGTAGGTTTGGCTTCAAGTTCTTCTATTCTGTAGCTTACTGTTTATGTCTAATAGTCATCCCTTGAAGTACTTAATACTAAAGTAAAGTTGGACCCATACTTAGAAAAATACTAGAATATAGTTTGTGGTTGATACTAGTCCTAATCAAATTTATTAGTAGTTTTTGAGTAAACTTGTGGCGAATCTAACCATCTCGAACAAGGCGGCCAGGGGGACTATAAGCCAGGAGACTGAAACACGATATTTCAGTTTTTAGTTCACATTGATACATTTTTTGATTTCTGAAATATAGCTTTAAAAGAGCTTTTTTAAAAGAGATGAGAGTAACTTTGGATCTGCTTCTCGCTGCCTTAGACCAAATATATCTTTGTTAAATAGTTATTTATTCAACATGTTTGTAAAATAATCTTTTTTTTTGCCTTTTTGAGTCCAACAATTATACGAGTAAAAAAAGGACTTTACATAAGAGTTTATTTTAATATTTTTTAAAAAACATAACTTATTTTTCTTTACGCTGTAATGCTTATTTTGTGTTGCTAGTGGGTGGTCAAAACCCTAACATATTATATCAGTATACAGTACGAACCATCCTAATGCGTACAAGTTGTCTACAACTACTGTAGAGCCAGACGGGTTGAAAATAACATTTTATTTTATTCTAGCCTAGTTACTGATTAGAAAAGTGAGTTATTACGAGGGTATTGTAGAAGCACTACATATATTTTAAAAATATAAATGGATATTTATCAGATTGCCGAAAAAGTTCAAATAATTAAATGGTATTTTGATCTTTTGGTCAGTCTGTAAAAAGGATCTTAAAACCATTTTTAACGAACAATTGCCCAATAGGCCCTCTCCGACGATTAATCGGATCGTTAAAAATTCCGAAAAACATGGCTGCGTTTCAATCCCATATAAAAAATGCAATCCCGGTAAATATTGTCATTTGTCAATGCTTTTACGTACGTATGTAAGCTAAAACACATACGCCAGTACATCCTCCTCAAACAACTATTCGCAAACTACTAAACTAACCAAAATCTTCAGACATGTGTTAATATTGACCAAATTAAACATTATTTATTAATACACCCTAATATACAGTTTAATCAAAATTAGAGGGAAAGGGCCATGCTTTTCTTTTACAGACATACCCTTTTTTTCCCCATTTTTTTTTATTCTCTTTTGCAAATAGACTCTAATTTCAGCGTCGTATTGTCCCACCTCATTTATTTTGTGGCATTTTAGTTACACGAACGCATCTTGTCTGTACCGTTCAGTCAACTCCGCACAGCCTGAGGTTAATTTGAAATAACACGCTGTTTGCGTTTTTTCTTTCGCAGAATGTTGGATAAATTGAAAACAGCAGCGCGCCAAAAACAACATCAAACAGTTTATTTTTTGTTGCTTTCCGCTTCTAGTGGCTTCGGTATCAAAACAAGGGAAGTTTATTATAAATTTAGCGGAGTATAATGTGTCAGAAGGATATTAATAGTCGATTTTACGATCAATTTTGCATATTAATTTATTTTGAATTGTGTGTACCAGTAAATTGTCCATTAAGAGCTGTTTATTTGGTGTAGAGTGTTTAGTTTTTAACTGTTCTCAGAAATGGTTTGTATAGGGAACAGTAAATTGTAGATCGAAAACATATTCAGTCAGAAACGAAAGTCAACACACAAGCACTTCCAAACTCTGAAAGTTGCTTAAATTCTGATTATTACTTCCACATCCACGTATTGGAGTGGAAATTGGAAAAAAATATTGGCTACATGGACCTAAAATGTTCTGAAACGTCCAAATTTTAAGTTTAAGTGAAAAAAGAATTATATCGGTCTGTCGCGTGTCTGTCTGTCCGTTAACCTTCTTGTATACACGAACATTTATGTACCATGACGAGGTCTGGAGCTGAAAGGAATTTTAGCTTAATCGGTTGAGGGGTTAGGATTTAAATGGGGTTAATACACATTTTCCTTGACTCACGGTAATTCGCAAACGATGCAACATATGCACTTCAAATTTGAGACACGTGTACAACATCATAGGGTCTACAAACACAAAGGTTTTATAGACAACCTTAATGGGGTGGCGGTTCAAGGGGATGAAGGGGGATAAGTATTTAAAATAGGTCAAGTAAAATATTTTAAAAATTAATTTTTTGTAATTACAGGGTAGACAGAACTCTTCCTCACAAAACCTTACTCTTTTTTGACCTCAATGCCCATTTCCAGTAGATTAATTATGATATATATGACATTAGATTATAAAAGTCATATAGGTCATAAAGGTCATGCAGTCACAAAGGTTACATTGGTGATAAATGCCACATTGGTCATGAAGATCATTGGTCATAGAGGTCACTTTGGTGATAAGTCATATTGTTCATAAATGTCATATTGTTCATGAAAGTCATATTAGGAGGTCATATTGGTCACAAAGGTCAAATGCCCTAGATTACGATGAGTCATAGCATATGATAAGTCTCACTATGTGACTATAGATGAATCATAAAGTTCAAATTGGTCATTGAGGTCACATTAGTCATAAAGACCATATAGGTGACAGAGGTCTTCGGGTCTTAAAGGTGTTATAGTTCATAAAGACTAAGAAGGACATAAAAGTCATAGGTTATATCCAAAGTCAACACTTTTAAAAATAGAAACTCATCGTTTTAGTGATTTAGTCTGATTAAATATGGAAATTTTAAAGTAATGATTTCTTAAGCAGCGTTTTTTTTTGCAACAAAGTAGGTATTTATTTTTTTTTCACTTCTCATAAGATTACAGCTTGTAAAATTCTGCGTTTAGTCAGCGCAAGTTGAAGGTAATATGTCGATTTTGTGAAAAGATATCGCTAAATAATTTCGCTAAAGATATCAATTGTGAATCTTGTGAATCAACCGGACAATTATTGGAGGTAAATATTATTAGTCAATAACATGTATGCACAACTACGACAGTTTGGTTATGTTTAAAGAAAATAACATACTTTACATTTTCCTTTTCTGTTGCTGAAGTTTTCTCAATTACCACTTTTTGGTCATATTCCAGCACTGTATGTACAGAGCAATTATAATTTGACGCCTAAACAATTATACTTTCCGATAAATAATATTTTCAACTTCCTGTACACAGTTTTTGAATGGATATTAACGCTATGAAGTGCACTTCACGTCGATATCTGACAGAATATTGAATTCTATGGTGCTTAACTTAATTCAAGCATATTTTCCGGTTCATTTATTGGAACTATCAATCACGTCGGACTTAATATATTTTAATCTGACTTATTAAGTTACATAACTTTACTTATTTACAGTTACACTTGAGGTTACATTAGGTATACATTTTTATTATTTTTTTATAATACATGAAATACCCTAAAATAAAATGGTTGTATTATTTAACAAAGATTAAAACATTCACCAGCATTGTTTACAATTGAAAAATGAATTGAATACAGTGAACTTCGAAATGTTCAAAATGGGAACTGCTTTTTTTCTTTCCGAAATGTCACAGCAGATAATGAGATAATTAGTTTTAGTTGACTGTATGGATAATTGATTGTTGCAAATACGTTAGGTACTCAAGTAAATATGTAATTGTCGTTACATATGTACCTTGAAAAAGTTAAATTTGTAATAGAACACTATAATCATAATTTTGTTATTTTGTACATTTTCTGTATCTATAGAAGGCTATATATTTTTTCAATTATTAGAAACATTCCAAGTGTTTACCAAAGATGTGTTGAAATCGGTATAATTTCATTTCTCCGGTCACGCCGTAGGCGGGCGGCAGAGGTTTCGAAACGGATTCTCGAGCTGAATCGATTGGTGTCACTTTCAGGTCGAGGAAACCAACGGTTCGAAGGTTACATCACTTTGAAGTTCAAATATAATGTCTATTGAGGGAGTCTTTTTTTTTTTGGGATAAACCGAACCAAAAGCCTAACAACCGGGCCTAACAAAATCTAACATAACTTAGAATCACGGTTTATAAACTAAACTGTCTGCTTATTTTTTCCTGTGTGAGGAAATTTTGTATGACGTAGAAAGATACCCTTTCTATCTCGCACGTCAGTTATAACATTTTTTTAGACAGTTTAAGTCTAAAACAGTTAGAAGACTGAAACAAGGAAACCGAGCTCGCGTGTTTCGGGCGGCACAAAATACTTCGAAAGATAAACTGATAAACGTAATATGGCGGCAGACTATTACCTGCGCAAAGCGGTAGCGAGCACAAGTACAAGATTCGGGTACATTCAGGGTTCGAGAATTATAATTCTCAAAAAAAAACTCATTAAATACGGCAGAACAGAAAAATCTTGTTTTGCTCAACACGCTTTTGACAACAACCATAGGATAGACATAAATAATTTAGAATTAATTAGAAATGTAACAAACAGTAGACAGTTGGATGCTTTTGAAAGTTTAGAAATCATTAAGTGTAACAATAGTATGAATAAGGACAATGGTCCGATACCCACCAGTCCACTGTTTGATCTGATAAACAAAGACAGTTACGGTTCAGTGAACCGTGGCAACAAATTTGGTATAAATAGTGCAAGTGTATAGGCTAGAATTTAGTTTTAATCTTCTCCTGAAGATGCCAACTTGGTTGGCGAAACGCGCGTCGAGAAAAGTGTAGTAGTTCGGTGTTTCGTGGAAGACGTCCAGTTTTTTTTTTAAATTATGTGTTTCAATGTGTTTTGAAAGTGCGGAGAAGTACGGAAGTGGTTCCGGTTATGTTAGGTCTCATTTGGCTAAATATATGTACATGAAAATGTGCAAATATCAGCAAATGGACGCTTGTGTGGCCTTTTATAAGCTTGCGGGTGACCTCTATTCACCATTAAAGCCGCCACCAGTCGAAACCTGTGCAAGTGAACGCTTCCTTTAAATTGAAGATACCGATGAAAACTTCTTTAAATTTGTTTCCGGACTTTAATTCTACGAATAAAATACATTTTGAACCCTAATTTATTGAATGCATTTCAACACATATATCGTGGGTGACATATGTGTCACCAAACTGAATTGCGACGTGTTGTCAGTCGACTATGCTTGCGCAATCGTTTTGCATTGAAAAAATCATTTTTCCATGTACGCAACATGGGGTTTTGGAAGTTCCATCACTTTTTAATTATTTGTCTCCTCAACCTGAAAAATTGGTAAGTCGGCACAGCTCGTAAAGGGCTTTCGAAAGACACCATCCACATCAATTTATTTCATGACCATAGAAACGAATTTGAGCCTAACATTTAAAAATATATTGTGCACCAATTCACTATAATCACAAATAAACATAATTTTACATTTTTCGGTAAAATTATTTAGTTAAATAGATGTTATAACTAAAGCCGGCAGATCCGGGCGGCGAGCCATAATCGTACGCGT